>JASVEL010001230.1:0-167958 GCA_032618575.1 Nicotiana noctiflora | reverse complement strand
ACTTGCACGGCATCACCCTTCGTGCTTTTACTCTCATCCTCACCAAATAAGCAAATAAAGTACACGGCATCACCCTTCGTGCTTTTACTCTCATCCTCACATCCATAGTACGGCATGATCCTTCGTACATGGTTCAATAACAGGGCACGGCATGATCCTTCGTGCATAATCAATAAAACATGGCACGACATTAACCTTCGTGCATAAATAATAAAACATGGCACGACATTAACCTTCGTGCATAAATAATAAATCAAGGCACGGCATCACCCTTCGTGCATTATCACTCTTCCTCACCCAAATAACAATCACAGTTAAGGGCAAAGAAAGAAACGGTAATTCATAAACTGTCCCAACAAGGGAAATCAATAATTATCTTCACAATAAGTCCCGACAGGGGAGAACAATAACAATTCTACAACCTGGCAAAGGTTCAACAATTCATCTGTAAATATGTCTCACAATAAGCATTATCAACGACTCAGGGTCATACTAGATGCCAGTGTACGGATGCTCGTCACCACAGCCCATACACCGCACTCGATCACATAATACATAGCACATAATCCTATTCCCTCAAGCTAGGATAGAACAAACACTTACCTCGAATGTTTATGAACAATTCAATCCGTGGCAATGTCTTTTTCTTTCAAATTTGGCTCCAATCCAATCGTATCTATACACAATTGATTTAATATCATCAATACTACTCAACAAACTAATTCCTAAGGCCAATTACAACTTTTACAACATTCTGCCCGGAATAGTGAATTTCGACCCCGGGCCCACATGGTCGAAACTCGGGGTTCGGACCAAAATCCGGTTACCCATCCCCCACGAGTTCATGTATATGATTTGTTTCAAAATCGGACCTCAATTCGAGGTCCAATTTCCCAATTTATGAAAAACCCTATATTCTAACAAAAACAAGAAATTCTACCATGAAAACCTTTGATTTCTATTGAAAAACATGTTTAATGATGTTAGGAATTGAAAGAATTAAGTAAAAAGTGACTTACAATTGTTTTGAAGAAGAAGGAATCCGTGAAGAATCGCAAACAGGTGTTTTTGGTTTGTAAAAAGTGAAGAAATGAACTGAAAATCGTGTTTTACAGGTCTCTGTGTTCGCATTTGCGAACATGGGTTCGCAATTGCGAACCCCGACCAATTTCTGGAGTTTGAAAAATAAGCTAAGGCTAGGAAGTTCGCATTTGCGAACATTTGTTCGCATTTGCGAAGTCTAGGCAGTTACTGGGGATTTCGCATTTGCGAAATAAGGTTCGCATTTGCGAACCAGCAGGCTTCTGGGCTTTGTCGCAATTGCGACACATTCTTCGCAATGGCGAAGACAGGCAATTACTGAAGGCCTCGCATTTGCGAGGTTAAGTTCGCAATTGCGAACTCTGGTCCAGGTGTGCCAATGTCGCATTTGCGACACTTTGTTCGCATTTGCGAACTTGGCTGGTTCTGGCAGGCATCGCATTTGCGATAATGGGTTCGCATTTGCGAACCCAGCCTTGAATTGCCTTCTTCGCATTTGCGAGAAATTCTTCGCAAATGCGAAGCCAACAGCTGGGTGAAAAACCAGCAGTGCATAAATTCAGAAATTGATCCTACGGCCTATCAAATCTTTACCCGAGCCTCCCGGGCTCCAAACCAAACATGTACACAACCTCAAAAACACATTATAAACTTGTTCGTGCGATCACATCGCCAATATCACATCGTTTTCATCAAATCAAGCCTCAAATTCATGATTTTCATACTTTTGGTTTTCAAAACTTTCAAACTTGGAACTCAAGGTCCAAAACATCTCAAACGACATCCGAATGTCACCAAACTTTACGGAAATCACACATATAATATTTAAGACTTGTACCGGGCGTCGGAACCAAAATACGAGCCCGATACCATGGTCAATTAATTCATTTCCTTTAACAATTACATCAAAAACAATTTCATAGAAAAATTCATAACTTGGGCTCTAGGCCTCGGAATTCGACTCCGGACGCATGTCCAAGTCCCATATTTTCCTACGGACCTCTCGGGACCATCCAATCTCGAGTCCGGATCCGTTTACCAAAAATGTTGACCGAAGTCAACCATATCAATATTAATATCATTTTTATCCAAATTTCTCATAGAATTCATATTTTCTATCACAAAAATCTTTCCGGCTACATGCTCGGATCGTGCACGTAAATCGAGGCAACATGGAATGAGGTTTTCAAGGCCTCAGAAGCTCGAAATGATTAATAAAATAAGTGATGACCCTTTGGGTCGTCACAATCTCCACCTCTAAAACAACCGTTCGTCCTCGAACGGACAAAAGAAAGAAGTACCCGAGTCAGGAAACAAGTGTGGGTAGCGGCTCCGCATATCAGACTCGGACTCCCAGGTCGATGCCTCAGGAGGCTGACCTCTCCACCGAACATGCACATAAGGATAACTCTTCGACCTCAACCGTCGAACTCCGCCGGTCTAGAATGGCCACCGCTCCTCCTCGTAAGATAGATCATTGTCCAATTGGACAGTGCTAAAGTCTAATACATGTGTGGGATCGCCGTGGTATCTCGAAGCATAGATACATGAAAAACTGGATGCACGGCTGATAAGCTAGGCGGCAAATCTAGTCTGTAAGCCACCCCTCCCACTCTGTCTAGAATTTCAAATGGACCAATATACCTAGGGCCGAGCTTGCCCTTCTTCCCGAACCTCATCACGCCCTTCATAGGCGACACTCGGAGCAATACTCGTTCACCAACCATGAAATCTACATCTCGAACCTTACGATCCGCATAAGTCTTCTCCCTGGACTGAGTTGAACGCAATCTCTCCTGAATAGTCTTGACCTTATCCAAGGCCTCCTGAACTAAGTCCGTACCCAACAACCGAGCCTCTCCCGGTTCAAACCATCCAACTGGTGATCGACATCGCCTACCATACAACGCCTCATACGGAGCCATCTGGATGCTAGATTGGTAACTGTTATTGTAGGCGAACTCTGCTAATGGCAGAAACCGGTCCCACGAGCCTCCGAAATCAATAACACAGGCTCGAAGCATGTCCTCTAGAATCTGAATAGTCCTCTCGGACTGGCCATCCGTCTGAGGATGAAATGCTGTACTCAACTGAACCTGGGTGCCTAACTCCTGCTGGACCGCTCTCCAGAACCGCGAGGTAAACTGCGTACCCCGATCAGAGATAATAGATACTGGCACTCCACGGAGACGAACAATCTCCCTAATGTAAACCTCCGCTAACCTCTCCGACGAGTAGGAGACAGATACTTGGAATAAAGTGTGCTGACTTGGTCAGCCTATCAACAATGACCCAAATAGTATCAAATTTCCTCCGAGTCAAAGGAAGTCCAGTAATGAAGTCCATTATGATCCGCTCCCATTTCCACTCGGGAATTTCAATCCTCCGGAATACACCACCAGGTCTCCGGTGCTCATATTTCACCTGCTGACAATTTAGATACCGAGCGACATACGCAATGATATCTTTCTTCATTCTGCGCCACAAATAGTGCTACCGTAAGTCTTGGTACATCTTCGCGGCGCCCGGGTGAATAGAATACCGCAAATTGTGGGCCTCCGCTAAGATCAACTCTCGAATCCCTTCGACATTGGGCACACAAACTTGACCCTGCAATCTCAATACCCCATCATCATCTAGATTTACCTGTGTGGCACCTCCCCGCTGTACTGTATCTCTCAACTCACGCAAATGAGGATCATCAAATTGCCTCTCACGGATACGCTCTAATAAAGAAGAACGAGCGACCGTGCAGGCTAACACCCTGCTAGGCTCGGAAATGTCTAATCTCACGAACCGGTTGGCTAAGGCCTGGACATCTAGAGCTAATGGTCTCTGACTGACCGGAATGTATGCAAGACTACCCATGCCGGCATACTTTCTACTCAATGCATCGGCCACCACATTGGCCTTACCTAGGTGATATAAGATAGTAACATCATAGTCTTTTAGCAACTCTAACTATCTCCGCTGTCGTAGATTCAACTCCTTTTGCTTGAACAAGTACTCGTAGGCTTTTGTGATTAGTGTACACCTCACATGTCACACCATATAGATAATGCCTCCGCTTGATCAAACATGAACCACTGCTGCTAACTCAAGATCATGAACCGGATAATTCTTCTCATGTATTTTTAACTCTGCCTCGAAGCATAAGCGATAACCTTACCATCCCGCATCAATACCGCTCCAAGCCCCGTACGAGATGCGTCACAATAAACTGTATAAGGCCCTGTACCCGTAGGTAGTATCAACACCGGTGCGGTGGTCAAGGCCGTCTTGAGCTTTCGAAAGCTCGCCTCACACTCCTCTCGACCACCGGAACTGGACACCCTTCCGGGTCAACCTGGGTCATCGGGCTGCAATAGAAGAAAACCCCTCTACAAAACGACGGTAGTAACTCCGCTAATCCCAAGAAACTCCGGATCTCGATCACTGAGCTGGTCGAGGCCAATTCCGGACTACCTCAATCTTCTTCGGGTCTACCCGAATACCTTCCACCGATACAATGTGACCCAGAAATGCTACCGAACTCAGCCAGAACTCACATTTAGAAAATTTGGCATATAGTCGGTTATCTTTCAGAGTCTGAAGAACCACTCTGAGGTGCTGCTCGTGCTCTTCCTGGCTGCGGGAGTACACCAGGATGTCATCTATGAAGACTATCACGAACAGATCTAAGTAAGGCCTGAATACCCGATTCATCAACTCCATGAATGTTGTTGGGGCATTGGTCAACCCGAAGGACATGACCAAGAACTCATAATGCCCATATCTAGAGCGAAAGGCTATCTTAGGAATGTCAGCCGCCCTGATCTTCAGCTGATGGTAGCCTGACCTCAAGTCTATCTTAGAGAATACCCTCGCTCCATGGAGTTGGTCAAACAAATCATCAATCCTCGGCAGTGGATACTAATTCTTTATTGTCACTTTGTTTAATTGCCGGTAATCAATACACATCCGCATCGAGCCATCTTTCTTCTTTACAAATAATACAGGTGCTCCCCAGGGGGAAACACTGGGCCTAATAAAGCCTTTCTCAAGAAGGTCCTGCAACTGATCTTTCAACTCTTTTAGCTCCGGCGGCGCCATACGATAGGGTGGAATAGAGATGGGCTGAGTGCCCGGTGCCAGATCAATACAGAAATCAATATCCCTGTCGGGTGGCATGCCCGGCAGGTCCGAAGGAAAAACCTCCGGAAACTCCCGTGCAATAGGGACCGACTCAATGGAAGGAACCTCTGCGCTGGAATCACGAACATAAGCCAGATAAGCTAGACACCCCTTCTCGACCATGCATCGAGCCTTAACATAGGAAATAACAGTGCGAACGGAGTGGCTTGAGGTACCTTTCCACTCTAGTCGGGGTGATTCCGGCAAGGCTAAGGTCACAGTCTTAGCATGACAATCTAGAATAGCATGGTATGGGGACAACCAGTCCATCCCCAATATGACATCAAAATCCACCATATCCAAAAGCAACAGATTAACACGGGTCTCAAGACCCCCAAATATAACTACGCACGAACGATGCACTCGGTCGACTACAATGGAGTCACCCACCGGTATAGCCACGTAAACTGGAATATCCAGAGCACAGCTGGGCACGGCCAAATACGGTGCGAAGTAGGATGAAACATAGGAATATGTAGATCCAGGGTCAAATAATATTGAAGCACCTCTGCCACACACAAGAATAGTACCTGTAATCACGGCATCTGATGCCTCTGCCTCTGGCCTGGCTGGTAAAGCATAGAATCGGGGATCTTCACCTCCCCTCTGAGCTGCGTCTCTAGGACGACCATCAACTGGCTGACCTCTACCTCTGGCTGGACGGTCTCCACCTCTACGGTCTCGACCTCCACCTCTATAATCTCAACCCCCGCCTCTGGCTGGCTGGGCAGGCTGAGGGTCAGCTGGGGCCTGAATCATAGGACGAGGACCTCGCTGCTGAGAGTTGCCCGCTGCTCGAGGGCATAACCTGACAAGATGACCTGGGTCACTACAACCGTAGCAACTCTTAGGCTGATGGGGACGCTGGCCCTAACGACCCGAATGGCCTCCACGAACACTTTGAAGAGGTTGAGCACTAAAGGGGGTTGATTTGAATATTTCTCACGAAACCCACGATCACCTGGTCCACCCTGTGAATCGTGAAGGGCGGAATGGAAAGGCTTGGAAGACTGGCCCCTATCAAAAGATTCACTGCCTCCTGAAGAAGAACCACCAAACCTGCCTGAATGACGAGGCCTCTTATCTGAAGAATAACCGCCTCCCCTAGCAAGAGCCATCTCAACTCTGCGTGCTGCATTAGCTGCCTCCTGAAATGATATGTCACTCCCCACGCCCATAGCCATCTGGAGTCTAATTGGCCGATTAAGCCCATCTATAAACCTGCGGACCCTCTCCCGCTCTGTGGGAAGTATCACCACTGCATGACGAGCCAAATCGACAAATCTCGTCTCATACTGTGTAACTGTCATAGTGCCCTGATGGAGGCGCTCAAACTGCCTCCGAAGTACATCCCTCCGAGTAGCAGGGAGAAACTTCTCCATAAATAGTTCCGCAAACTGGTCCCATGATAAAGCTGGGGACCCTGCTGGTCGAGTCAAGCAATAATCTCTCCACCAAGTCTTGGCGGATCCTGAAAGCCTGAATGTACAGAAGTCAACTCCATTTGACTCCACGATCCCCATAGTCTTGAGAATCTCATGGCAACTGAATAAGAAGTCCTGAGGATCCTCTGATGTGGCACCGCTGAAGGTAGTGGTAAATAGCTTGGAGAACCGATCAAGTCTCCATAAAGAATCAGAAGTCATGGCCGCTCCATCACCGGTATGAGCTGTGGTACCTGACTGAGTGGCCACAGCTGGCTGAACCACTGGTGCTTGAGGCTGAGGAGCTACTGGCTCCGGAGTACGAGCAATAGGAGTCTGGTCCCCTCCTCCAGCCTGAGAAGTGGTTGGTGCAACTGATAATAAGCCCGCTCTGGCAATGCTGTCCATAAATCCCGCTATTCTGACCAAAGCATCCCGAAGATCCGGGGTAAATAGAGCCTCTCCTGGGACCTGAGCTGGGCCCACTGGAGCTGCTGGAACTGGAATCTCCTCGTCGATCTCAATATGAGGCTCCACCTCTGGAGTAGCTTCCTGGGGCTGAGCTCTACCCCTACCACGGCCTCTGATACGGCCTTGGCCCCTGCCCCTCACGTGAGCTGCCTGGGGCTCGGGTTGCTGGTCAGTGGATGAAGAAGCGCATGTCCTCACCATCTGCGAAAAGAGAGAGTAGAAATTCAATCAGTAATTGAGGAACAAGTCGCACGACAAGAAATAACAAATGAGAGACTCTTTCCTAACTCAATAGACTCTGGAGGACAAGTACAGACGTCTCCGTACCTACCTCTCAAACTCTACTAAGCTTGTTCGTGAGTGGTGAGACCTATGTAGCCTAGAGCTCTGATACCAACTTGTCACGACCCGGATTTTCCCCCAACATCGGGATCGTGATGGCGCCTACTCGTGGTAGCTAGGCAAGCCACTGTATTCATACTATCCTGTTTTTAATACAATTTCATAATTTATTTATCAACAAACCATAACTTTAATTAAATAATTGCGGAATACTTTATCGAATTAGAAATAACTAGTTACAGGGTAAAAATCATACTGAAATCCTCTACCCAAGACGTGGAGTCACCAACTCACGAACTACTACCGAATACTACACATAAAAGTTTGAAAGAAATATAACATAATTCTGTTTGTCTCGGAACAAAGAGACTACAGCTAGTAACATAAATAAAGAGAGAGACGCCGGGCCTGCGGACGTCCGCAAGCTACCTCGGTCTCAAATGTGATCAACTCCCACGCAATCGATTTACTGCTGCTGCTCCTGATCGTAACCTGGACCTGTCCAAAAACGCACAGAAGTGTAGTATCAGCACAACCGACCCCATGTCTTGGTAAGTGCCTGGCCTATCCCGGCGAAGTAGTGACAAGCCTAGGACCAGACACCCACATAAACCTGTGCAATTCGATATATATGTATACCACAGAATGACAAGAAATAACCAAGTAATAACACAATAAGGAATATCTCAAAGAACTCAACAATTAATAACAGTTAATAAGTTTACAAGAAAAACAAAGTATAATGGAAACACAAGTAATATCAAGTCAAGGAATAGCAAGCAGTTGCACGGCATCACCCTTCGTGCTTTTACTCTCATCCTCACCAAATAAGCAAATAAAGTACGCGGCATCACCCTTCGTGCTTTTACTCTCATCCTCACATCCATAGTATGGCATGATCCTTCGTACATGGTTGAATAACAGGGCACGGCATGATCCTTCGTGCATAATCAATAAAACATGTCACGGCATTAACCTTCGTGCATAAATAATAGAACATGGCACGGCATTAACCTTCGTGCATAAATAATAAATCAAGGCACGACATCACCCTTCGTGCATTATCACTCTTCCTCACCCAAATAACAATCACAGTTAAGGGCAAAGAAAGAAACAGTAATTCATAAACTGTCCCAACAAAAACAGTAATTCATAAACTGTCCCAACAAGGGCAATCAATAATTATCTTCACAATAAGTCCCGACAAGGGAGAACAATAACAATTCTACAACCTGGCAAAGGTTCAACAATTCATCTGTAAATATGTCTCACAATAAGCATTATCAACGACTCACGGTCATACTAGACGCCAGTGTATGGATGCTCGTCACCACAGCCCATACACCGCACTCGATCACATAATATATAGCACATAATTCTATTCCCTCAAGCTAGGATAGAACAAACACTTAACTCAAATGTTTATGAACAATTCAATCCGTGGAAATGTCTTTTTCTTTCAAATTTGGCTCCAATCCAATCGTATCTATACACAATTGATTTAATATCATCAATACTACTCAACAAACTAATTCCTAAGACCAATTACAACTTTTACAACATTCTGCCCGGAATAGTGAATTTCGACCCCGGGCCCAGATGGTCGAAACTCGCGGTTCGGACCAAAATCCGGTTACCCATCCCCCCACGAGTTCATGTATATGATTTGTTTCAAAATCGGACCTCAATTCGAGGTCCAATTTCCAAATTTATGAAAAACCCTATATTCTAACAAAAACAAGAAATTCTATCATGAAAACCTTTGATTTCTATTGAAAAACATGTTTAATGATGTTAGGAATTGAAAGAATTAAGTAAAAAGTGACTTACAATTGTTTTGAAGAAGAAGGAATCCGTGAAGAATCGCAAATGGGTGTTTTTGGTTTGTAAAAAGTGAAGAAATGAACTGAAAATCGTGTTTTACAGGTCTCCGTGTTCGCATTTGCGAACATGGGTTCGCAATTGCGAACCCCGACCAATTTCTGGAGTTTGAAAAATAAGCTAAGGCTGGGAAGTTCTCATTTGCGAAGTCTCGGCAGTTACTGGGGATTTCGCATTTGCGAAATAAGGTTCGCATTTGCGAACTAGCAGGCTTCTGGGCTTTGTCGTAATTGCGACACATTCTTCGCAATTGCGAAGACAGGCAATTACTGAAGGCCTCGCATTTGCGAGGTTAAGTTCGCAATTGCGAACTGTGGTCCAGGTGTGCCAGTGTCGCATTTGCAACACTTTGTTCGCATTTGCGAACTTGGCTGGTTCTGGCAGGCATCGCATTTGCGATAATGGGTTCGCATTTGCGAACCCAGCCTTGAACTGCCTTCTTCGCATTTGCGAGAAATTCTTCGCATTTGCGAAGCCAACAGCTGGGTGAAAAACCAGCAGTGCATAAATTCAGAAATTGATCCTACGGCCTATCAAATCTTTACCCGAGCCCCCGGGCTCCAAACCAAACATGTACACAACCTCAAAAACACATTATGAACTTGTTCGTGCGATCACATCGCCAATATCACATCGTTTTCATCAAATCAAGCCTCAAATTCATGATTTTCATACTTTTGGTTTTCAAAACTTTCAAACTTGGAACTCAAGGTCAAAACATCTCAAACGACATCCGAATGTCACCAAACTTTACAGAAATCACACATATAATATTTAAGACTTGTACCGGGCGTCGGAACCAAAATACGAGCCCGATACCAAGGTCAATTAATTCATTTCCTTTAACAATTACATCAAAAACAATTTCATAGAAAAATTCATAACTTGGGCTCTAGGCCTCGGAATTCGACTCCGGATGCATGTCCAAGTCCCATATTTTCCTACGGACCTCTCGGGACCATCCAATCTCGGGTCCGGATCCGTTTACCAAAAATGTTGACCGAAGTCAACCATATCAATATTAATATCATTGTTATCCAAATTTCTCATAGAATTCATATTTTCTATCACAAAAAACCTTTCCGGCTACAAGCTCGGATCGTGCACGTAAATTGAGGCAACATGGAATGAGGTTTTCAAGGCCTCAGAAGCTCGAAATGATTAATAAAATAAGTAATGACCCTTTGGGTCGTCACATCAACATATTGCTAGGCAAGCCCGACCAATTCAATAGCCTTAAACCTTTTTATACAGTTCATGATTCAATTAACACAAATAATTATTAAGTCAGAATATTAAAACTCTGAAATATAGTTAAAACATATGGGTAACCCAAGTATAAATACTACAGTACCGCCCGAAGAATCCGGTTTCACGAGTTTGAGCCTCTAATATACGAGTGTCAGCCTACTACATAATGTTCTGAAGAAATGCGGAATAAAAAAAGGATATATGGGAAGATCGGGATTGCGAACATCATACAGCTACCTTGATGCTCCCGTATATGATGCTCAACAAGGAAAGTCTCACTCGGCCTCAGTGGGTGCACCTGAATCGGCACACTAGGTGTGAGCATGTAATTTTTGCCTCGTTTGATTACTCCTATAAAATTCATTAGAATTATGATTTTTCTTTTATTATTTGAATTTTAGGGAATTAATTGCATGATTTGTGTTTTGTTTGTATTTTTTGTGTGTGCATTATTAATTAATATAACTCGTAAAAAATACAAAATAGTACGCTTACATTTAGGATCTTTTTTTGGTATTTTTATTACTCAATTAGCATTACAAAAATGGAGAATAATAATAAAAATAGTCCTTTTACATTTTTACCTTCAATTTCATTTTTTTTGTTTAATTTTCCTTTTCAAAATTAGGATTTAGTTAATTTATAACTCTAATTAGTTTAATTTTAGAATTGGCTCAGGTCTTTAATAATATTGCATAACAAAAAGAAATAAAATGAGTAAAAGAAAAAGAGAATAAGGAAAACAGGCCAGACATTTTTGGGCCTTTACTCACAACAATTTATTTAGCCCAATTAAAATAACATTCAACTGGACCAAACCCAACCCAAAACTCGCCTACCCGATCTAATTTTTTCCCCTTCCAAAGCTGATCCCCTTTAATAAGTGTTGATCCTCGCCATCGAGGATTTTTTTATCCTATGGTGAGGAACTAAGGGATTTTTAATATTAAATTGTCTAAACGTGTACCCCCCTCCCCCACCTTCCATCTCAGAACACCTTCTATACATACACGCTTAATGTCACGATCCAAACCTCGTTGCGGTCGTGATGGCACCTCTCGTGAAGACAAGGCCAGCCAGACCGTTACAGAACAACACTTTAAAGTAGTTAATCAGTTATTGTGATGACCCGGCCCGTCGTCATGGGAATTTCTATCTCGTTACCTTTCATTTATGTGTTGCATGTTCTATATAGTCGTTAGAGTCTATCGGGTGAGTTAGGAGTGATTCTGGTTGAAAATGAGGCAAATAGCCTTTTGAAATGAAGCTTGTTTATGAAAATCAACCCGGAGTTGACTATTTAGTTAGAGGGCTCAGAATCAGATTTTGATGATTTGGTTAATTTCGGGAGGTGATTTGTGACTTAGGGAAGCGATCAAAATTGAATTTGGAGGTCCAGTGTAGAAATAGACTTGATTGGCTAAGGTTGAATTTTGGCAAAATCCGAATGGTAGGTGAGAGTTTGATCTGAGAGTTGGAATTGAATTCTGACAGTTGTAGTTGCTTCATTGGGTGATTTTGGATATGTCTGCAAATTTTCAGGTCATTCGGACGTCGTTTGGTCGGGTTTTTGATTGAGTGTTAGTTTCAGAAGTTTAAGTTGAATCCTATGCTTGAACCGGCCTTAGTTTGATGATTCGTGTGTTTGAGGGTGTGTTTTTATGATTGGAACAAGTTTGTATGGTGATTTAGAGTAGGATTGTATTTTTGGTTGAGGTCCCGGGGACCTCACGATGAGTTCGGGAGGTTAAACGGAAGGATTTTGTGTAATGGGAGTTGCTGTCATAAATTGCAGCAGTGTTTCCACTTCTGCGGATGAGGAACCGCAGAAGCAGAACCGCAAGAGTAGAATTTGGCGCGCAAAAGCGAGAGTAGACCTAACCGGGTAGTTCCGTAGAAGCGGATGGATCAGCGCAGGAGCAGGCTCGCTTCTGCGAACCAGAGGCCGCAGAAGCGAAGTCAGGCGGCTGGGGTGAGTAATCGCAGGAGCAGAATGTTTCCGCATAGGGGGTCTCCCAGGTGCGAGACCTGGACCGTAGGAGTGGATTGCAGCGGTTAAGTATTGGACCACAGAAGCGACGATTTTGTCGTAGGAGCGGACTCGCTGGTGCCGAGTCTATGTCCCCAGAAGCGGAAATCGTGTCAGTAATTTGAAATCAGAAGGTTAAATTTTTCAGAAAGGTTTTAACATGCTAAGGCATCTTATAAGAGGTGATTAAGGGCAATTTTCAGAGGATATCAAAGGGGTTCTTCAGGTAATCATTCATGGACCTAAATTATATCATTTCCTTGCTAAATTATGTTGTTTATACCTGAAATTGGAGGAATTAGTGGTGTATTAATGGAGGTTTTCACCCTAGGCCTGGGTTATCGAAAATCATTGATTTGAATGGGAAACCGGAGTCCGATTTTGGTAAATTTTATATGCATGGACTCGTGTTGAGATAAGGATTCCGAATATGTGACTTTCGTAAATTTTCGAGAAGGGTACCAGAAGTCGGGTTTTGGCAACTTTGTAGTTTTTGTTGTAATTTGAATTTCCTTGATTGGGTAGCGTCCCATTGGCCTATTTTGATGTATTTATATTGAGTTTGATCAGATTCTACACCTGTGGAGGCCGATTCTCGTGGCAAGGGCATCACGGACTAGTCGTCGAGTCGAGTCGAGGTGAGTACTAGGTGTGGGTGATGACTAGCGGGTTCGAAACCCCGGTATACCACTTTGTGACGCTGTATTGAGGTGAGACACATACTCTCTTGTGAGTGCGGGGTCGAATGTGATTGGGGACTACGGCTTAGACCGACCTGTTGATACTATACTATGGTTTTGGCTACTATTGAGCTGGTAGACCTCCTACTTGGATGGTTGTGTACATTATTGGGTAGTGAGCCAGTTATTGGGATCTTGTGAGGATCGCTATTATTGTTTCTGTGATATTGACATGCTATTTTACTACCAGTCCTGAGCTATTACTGTCATAATGGTTTTTTCCAAACTCTGGAATTTCTGATATACTGTTTTCTACAAAAAATGATAAAAAGAGTTTTCAATACTACCTTTAAGCATGTGAGGTTGCATTGCATATTAGCTGACTGGTAATGGATCGGGCTACACGCCGCAGCGTATCATGATATTGTGCTTGGGTTGTTGGAGCCCCTCCGGAGTCTGAACCCCCACAGTGAGCATAGGTACCCAAATGGATCGGGATACGCATCATAGCGGTCATATTCATGCATTGCATTGCATTTAGCTACACCTGTTAGCTGTTATTTCGTTAGTTTTTATGTTGTTAGTTGGTATTGCTGGTACAAATAATATTCACGTTGATACTATTGCCGGGTATTTGTTTATAGCTTTACTTAGTGCTATATTGGGTATTCTTACCTTCGCTATCTTACCCCTACTTATAACCACTGAGTCTGGAAGTACTCACTTTACTCTCTACACCTTGTGTGCAGATTCAGGTACGTCGCAGTAGACCTGACCCCGTAGTTGCTTGGAGTATTTGTCTGGATAGTCAAGGTAGCTTGCGCGTCCGCAGGACCTGACTCTCTCTCTCTCCAGCTTACCTTATTTTATGTTGTTATCTATTTCCGCACTTGAGCACAATTGTAGACACTATTACACTTTATATACGTTGTAAAGGCTCATAACTCATGACTCTTGGTCTTTGGGAGGTTTTGTTTCTTTGGGATATGTAAATCCCCATATTTGGATATTTTCGTATTACCATTCTATCTTTATTTATGCCTAAAGGTGGTTAAATGTGAGATGACTGCTTCGTGATTTCTGTTGATTGGTCGGCATGGCTTAGTAGTGTGCTGGGCGCCATCACGACCGCGTTTGGGGTCATGACAAGTTGGTATCAGAGCCTAGGTTACTAGGCCTCATGAGTCTTGAGCCGATTAGTAGAGTCTTGTGGATCCGTACGGGGACACCTGTACTTATCCTCGAAAGGCTACAAACCTTTAGGAAACACTTCACATTTATTGAACTCTGTCGTGTGATCATGTTGTTGTCACGACCCGGATTTTCCCCCATCATCGGGATCATGATGGTGCCTACTCGTGGTAGCTAGGCAAGCTAATTCATTCAACATTATCCTGTGCATATCATCATTTTATACTTTTACTTAATAACAAGAGAAATAATTACTCAATTTAATAAATGTGAAAGTCTTTATAAATAGAGATGAATAATACAAAGGTAAAATACTGATAAAATCCTCTACCCAAGATGTGGAGTCACCAACTCACGAACTACTAAGGAATACTACAAATAATGGTCTAAAAGAAAATAATAAATATCTGTCTATCTCGGAACAATGAGACCACAACAAATAACATAAGTAAATAAAAGAGACACCGGGCCTGCGGACGCCTGCAAGCTACATCGGTCTCAAAATGCTCAAAACTCTCACGAGTACCCTACTGCTATTGCTACTCCTGCTCGAAACTTCGACCTGTGCAAAAACGCACATAAGTGCAGTATCAGCACAATCTGACCCCATGTGCTGGTAAGTGCCTGGGCTATCCCCGCGAAGTAGTGACAAACCTAGGACCAGACACTCACATAAACCTGTGTAGTTCTATATATGTACATACCACAAAACAACAGGATTATCAAGTAACGAAATTAACAAAGAAGTATCATACTGGGGGAAACACAATCAACAACATATATTAAATTAGTAAAGAAAAATCAAAGTATGATAAAAATAGATGTTATCAAGACAAGAAAATTTCAAATAGTTGCACGGCATCACCCTTCGTGCTTTTACTCTCATCCTCACATCCATGGCATGGAATGATCCTTCGTGCATGGTTCAAATAACAACGACACAGAATGTTCCTTCGTGCATAATCAATAACACAAGGTACGACATGATCCTTCGTGCATGATCAATAACAAGGCACGACATTATCCTTCGTGCATAATCAATAAAATAAGGCACGACATGATCCTTCGTGCATAATCAATAAAACAAGGCACGGCATTACCCTTCGTGCATAATCAATAAAATAAGGCACGACATGATCCTTCGTGCATAATCAAAAAAGTAAGGCACGACATTACCCTTCGTGCATAATCAATAAACAATGCACGGCATGATCCTTCATGCATAATCAATAAACAAGGCACAACATTACCCTTCGTGCATTATCACTCTTCCTCACCCAAACAACAATCACAGTTAAGGGCAAAAGAATTTTCTCCCACGGCCTATCAAATCTTTACCCGAGCCCCCCGGGCTCCAAACCAAACATGCACACAACTTCAAAAACATACTACAAACTTGCTCGTGCGACCAAATCGCCAATATAACATCATTTTCATCAAATTAAGCCTCAAGTTCATGATTATCTTTCTTTTAGTTTCATAACTTTCAAAATTTGGAACTCAAGGTTCAAAACACATCAAACGACATCCAAATGTCACCAAACTTTGCAAGAAGCACATATATAATATTAAAGACTTGTACCGGGTGTCGGAACCAAAAGACGAGCCTGATACCATAGTCGTTTAATCCATTTTCATTAATATTTCCAGCAAAAACAATTTAATAGAAAAATTCATATCTTAGGCTCTTAGCCTTAGAATTTGACTCCGGACACATGCTCGAGTCCCATAATTTCCTATGGATCTTACGGGACCGTTCGATCTTGGGTCCGGGTCCATTTACTATAAATGTTGACCAAAGTCAACTATATCAATATTAATATCATTTTTCTTCAAATGTTTTATAGAATTCACATATTCTATCACAACATCTTTCCAGCTACATGCCCGGATTATCAACGTAAATTGAGGCAACATAAAATGAGGTTTTCAAGGCCTCGGAAGTGCGGAACAAGTGAGGAAAACAGGTGATGACCCTTTGGGTCATCACAGTTGTTCTGAGAACTAAACTTCTGTATTCTATTCTCTCGCAGATGGCGGTAACTCGAGCTTCAGGACGAGGTGGACGACCACCATTTCCACCTGCTAGAGGCCATGGGTGCGGCCGTGGTAGAGGTCGAGGTAGTGCAGCCGAGGCAGTGCCAGCTGACCCGCCCGTTGTACCTATTCACGGGAAGCCCCCTGTGGTTGATGCTCCAACAGCCCTAGCTCAGGCCTAGACGATGTCTATTGTTATTCCTGGCCTTCAGAAGACTCTGGCGCAGATATTATCAGTGTGTTCCGGATTAGCTCAGGTAGTATCAGCTACCTCTTTGGCAGCGACATCCCAGACAGAGGGTGGTCAGCAGACCCCTGAAGCTCACATGTGGTACAGGGACTTCAGACGCCGGAGGCGGTCCCCGCTCAGGTAGTTGCTCCAGTTATTCCAACGGCACCAACTCTAGAGCATGTGGTTCAGGTTATGCCTGACGATGAGCATCGTCTTCTAGAGAGATTTGGTAGACTCTACCCACCCCATTTCAGTGGTACTGAGGGCGAGGATGCCAAGGTTTCTTAGATAAGTGCTAGAGGATGCTAAGTACAGTTGGTATTCTTGAGTACAATTGGGGTTTCATTCACCCCTTTGGGTCATCACAGTTGTTCTGAGAACTAAACTTCTATATTCTATTCTCTCGCAGATGGCGGTAACTTGAGCTTCAGGACGAGGTGGACGACCACCATTGCCACCTGCTAGAGGCCGTGGGTGTGGCCGTGGTAGAGGTCGAGGTAGTGCAGCCGAGGCAGTGCCAGCTGACCCGCCCGTTGTACCTATTCACGGGAAGCCCCCTGTGGTTGATGCTCCAACAGCCCTAGCTCAGGCCTAGACGATGTCTATTGCTATTCCTGGCCTTCAGGAGACTCTGGCGCAGATATTATCAGTGTGTTCCGGATTAGCTCAGGTAGTATCAGCTACCTCTTTGGCAGCGACATCCCAGACAGAGGGTGGTCAGCAGACCCCTGAAGCTCGCATGTGGTACAGCGACTTCAGACGCCGGAGGCGGTCCCCGCTCAGGTAGTTGCTCCAGTTATTCCAACGGCACCAACTCTAGAGCATGTGGTTCAGGTTATGCCTGACGATGAGCATCGTCTTCTAGAGAGATTTGGTAGACTCTACCCACCCCATTTCAGTGGTACTGAGGGCGAGGATGCCAAGGTTTCTTAGATAAGTGCTAGAGGATGCTAAGTACAGTTGGTATTCTTGAGTCCAGCTGGGGTTTCATTCACCACTTTTCAGTTTACTGGTCCAGTGTTCTATTGGTGGGAGGAATTTAAGAGGCGTAGGCCTGCGGGAGCAGCACCTCTTACCTGCCAACAATTTTCTACTGTCTTCTTGGAGAAGTATGTACCTCAATCCCATCGTGAGGAGCTTCGTCGCTAGTTTGAGTGGTTGGTGCAGGGCGACATGTTAGTGACCCAGTATGAGCTGAGATATACACAGTTGGCTAGACATGGCACATGGATGATCCCGACTGATTGGGAAAGGATTATGAGGTTCATTGATGGCCTCAACTACTGCGCATTCGCATTCTGATAACCAGAGAGAGAGTCATATCATCATCTTTTGAGAAGGTTGTGGATATGGTAGGCTCCATTGAGGCGGATCGTCACCGGGAGCGGGAGGAGAGGGAGGCCAAGAGGCCTCGTGGTTCTGGTAGCTTCAGTGGTGCTCCATCTAAAGGGCATTTTCAGCAGGGCAGAGGTCGCTCATCTAGACCTTCTCATTTAGGCTGCCCTGAGCAGAGAGGAGCTTCTTCTGGTCGTGGTCGCCAGGGATTCCAGCAGGGTCAGTCTTCACTTAGTGCCCTCCCACCCCAAAGTGCAGCACCTACTACTTCTATAGCCCATGGTTCATCTGCGGTGAGGGGTTCCCTTCAGTCCCCTTCTCCAGCACCAGGTAGCTATTTTGAGTGTGGCGAGTTTGGCCACATGAGGAGGCAGTGTCCTCATCTTCGTAGGGACAGGTCTTAGCAGAGGGATCGGCCCTCCTCTTCAGCACCATCTTAGGCTAGCAGAGATGGAGGCCAGTCTTCTCGTGTTCGCCCCAGTGGTGAGGAGAGATCTAGTGGGGGCCAGGCCCAATTATATGCACTTCCTGACAGCCGTGATGCAGTTTCCTCTGATGTAGTGATTACATGTATCATTTTTGTTTGTCATAGAGATGCCTCTGTTCTATTTGATCCCGGGTCCACATATTCATACGTGTCTTCTTATTTTTCACATCACTTGGGTGCGACCCGTGGTAGTCTTGATTTGGATGTTCATGTATCCACCCCCGTGGGTGATACGATTATTGTGGATCATGTCTATAGATCCTGTGTTATTTCAATTGGGGGTCTGGAGACCCAGGTGGATCTGTTATTGTTAGGGATGGTGGACTTAGATGTGATATTGGGCATGGACTAGTTGTCTCCATGCCATGCTATATTGGACTGTCATGCTAAGACAATTACGTTGGCTGTTCCTGGTATTCCTCATATTGAGTGGCGGGGTTTGACTGATTTCGTCCCTAGCCGCGTTATTTCGTTCTTAGAGGCTCAGAGAATGGTTGAAAAGGGGTGTTTGACATTTTTAGCATTTGTGAGGGATGTGGGAGCTGAGTCTCCTAGCATTGATTCTGTACCTGTTGTGAGGGACTTTCCAGATGTTTTCCCCTCAAACCTGCCGGGTATGCCTCCGGACAGGGACATTGATTTTGGCATTGACTTGATGCCGGGCACTTAGCCCATTTCTATTCCTCCTTATCGGATGGCACCAGCTGAGCTGAAGGAAATGAAAGAACATCTTTAGGAGCTTTTAGATAAGGGATTCATTCGCCCTAGTGTGTCCCCGTGGGGTGCACCAGTGTTATTTGTTAAGAAGAAAGATGGTTCCAAGCGGATGTGTATTGATTATAGGCAATTGAAGAAGGAAACAGTGCAGAAAAAGTACCCTCTACCGCGCATTGATGATTTATTTGACCAGTTAAAGGGTGCGAGCGTGTTTTCTAAGATTGATCTGCGTTCAGGCTATCATCAGCTGAAGATCAGGGACTGATATTATGAAGACTGCATTAAGGACTAGATATGGCCAATATAAGTTCCTTGTGATGTCGTTTGGGCTAACCAACGCCCAGCAGCATTCGTGCATCTGATGAACATCGTGTTCAAGCCATATTTGGATTCATTCGTGATCGTGTTCATTGATGACATTCTAGTCTACTCCCTTAGTTAGGAGGAGCATGCTCAACATTTGAGCATTGTGTTGCAGAGATTGAGGGAGGAGAAGTTGTATGCTAAATTCTCCAAGTGTGAGTTTTGGCTCGAGTCGGTAGCATTTCTGGGTCATGTGGTGTCTCGTGATGGTATTCAAGTTGACCCGAAGAAGATAGAGGCGGTGCAAAGTTGGCCTAGACCGTCCTCAGCTACAGAGATCAGGAGTTTCCTTGGTTTGGCGGGGTATTATCGCCGGTTTGTTCAGGGATTTTCATCCATTTCTTCTTCTTTGACTAAGTTGACTCAGAAGGGTGCACCATTCATGTGGTCAGATGAGTGCGAGGAGAGCTTTCAGAAGCTCAAGACAGCTTTGACCACAACTCCAGTATTAGTGTTGCCATCAGCTTCAGGTTCATATACTGTATATTGTGTTGCCTCTAGAATGGGGATAGGTTGTGTATGGAGGGTAGAGTGATTGCTTATGCTTCTCGGTAGTTGAAGCCTCAAGAGAAGAACTACCCTGTTCATGATTTGGAGCTAGCTGCCATAGTTCATGCCTTGAAGATTTGGAGGCACTATTTGTATGGCGTGTCCTGTGAGGTGTAAACTGATTATCGTATTCTCCAGCATTTTATCAAACAGAGGGATCTTAATTTAAGACAGTGGAGATGGCTTGATTTTCTCAATGATTATGACATTACTATTCTATATCATCCGGGCAAGGCCAATGTTGTGGCCGATACTTTGAGACGGAAGGTGATCAGTATGGGCATCTTGGCATATATTCCAGCTGAGGAGAGATCATTTGCTTATGATGTTCAGGCACTATCCAATCGGCTAGTGAGGTTAGACATTTCAGAGCCCAACAGGGTGTTGTCTTGTGTTGTATCTCGGTCTTCTTCATATGATCATATTCGTGAGCGCCAGTATGATGATCCACAGTTGCTTGTCCTTAAGGACATAGTTCACCATGATGATGCTAGAGATGTCACCATTTATAGTGACGGTGTATTGAGGATGTAGGGCCAGATATATATGCCCAATGTTGATGGCCTTCGTGAGTTGATACTGGAGGAGGCGCATAGCTCGCGGTATTCTATTCATCCAGGTGCCGCAAAAATGTACCAAGACTTGAAACAACACACTGGCGTGTTTCAGCGCATTGATATTCCCGAGTGGAAGTGGGAAAGGATCACTATGGACTTTGTTAACGGACTCCCTCGGATAGCGAGGAAGTTTGATTCAGTTTGGGTGATTGTGGATAGGCTAACCAAGTCAACTCACTTCATTCCTGTGTGTACTACGTACTCTTCAGAGCGGTTAGCTGAGATATACGTTCGAGAGATAGTTAGATTGCATGGAGTTCCAGTTTCTGTCATATCAAATAGAGGTACTCAGTTTACCTCACAGTTCTGGAGGACATTTCAGCGTGATTTGGGCTCCCAGGTTGACTTGAGTACTGCATTCCATCCTCATACGGACGGACAGTCCGAACGTACTATTCAGATCTTAGAGGATATGTTGAGCGCTTGTGTTATTGACTTTGGTGGTTCATGGGCTTATTATTTGCTTCTCGCAGAGTTTGCCTATAACAACAGCTACCAATCTAGTATTCAGATAGCGCCATATGAGGCTTTATATGTGAGACGGTGTAGATCTCTAGTTGGTTGCTTTGAGCCTGGTGAGGCAAGGCTATTGGGGACTGAGATAGTCCAGGATGTTTTGGATAGGGTGAAGGTTGTTCAGGAGAGACTTCGCACAGCTCAGTCGCGCCAGAAGAGTTATGCGGACCGGAAGGTTCGGAATGTGTCTTATTCTGTGGGTGAGAAAGTCTTACTGAAGGTTTCGCCTATGAAAGGCGTCATGAGATTTGGGAAGAAAGGAAAGCTCAGTCCGAGATTTATTGGCCCTTTTGAGATCCTCAGGAGGATTGGAGAGGTGGCATATATGCTTGCCTTGCCACCCAGTCTATCGGGAGTTCATCTAGTGTTTCACGTATCCATGCTTTGGAAATATGTTGGCGACCCATCGCATGTGTTGGACTTTAGCACTATTCAGCTTGATGATAATTTGACCTATGTTGTGGAGCCTATAGCTATATTGGGTCGTTAGGTGAGGAGATTGAGATCCAAGGACATTGCATCAGTTAAGGTTCAGTGGGGAGGTCGACTCGTGGAGGAGGCCACTTGGGAGATCGAGCAGGAGATGTGAAGCAGATATCCTCACTTAATTGAGTCCTCCGTTATGTTTCTTGACCCATTCGAGGACGAGCGTTTGCTTAAGTAGGGGAGAATGTGACGACCCGGCCCGTCATCGCGGGAATTTCCACCCCGTTACCTTTCATTTATATGTTGCATGTTCTATATCGTCGTTAGAGTCTATTGGATGAGTTAGGAGTGATTCTGGTTGAAAATTAGGCAAATAGCCTTTTGAAATGAAGCTTGTTTATGAAAAGTCAACCCGGAGTTGACTATTTAGTTAGAGGACTCAGAATCGGATTCTGATGATTTGGTTAGTTCCAGGAGGTGATTTCTGACTTAGGGTAGCGATCAGAATTGAATTTGGAGGTCCGCTGTAGAAATAGGCTTGAATTGGCTAAGGTTGAATTTTGGCGAAATCCGAACGGTAGGTGAGATTTTGATCCGGGAGTTGGAATAGAATTCCGACAGTTGCAGTAGCTTTGTTAGGTTATTTTGGATATGTTTGCAAATTTTCAGGTCATCGGACGTCGTTTGGTCGGGTTTTTGATTGAGTGTTAGTTTCGGAAGTTTGAGTTGAATCCTAGGCTTGAACCAACCTTAATTTGGTGATTTGTGTGTTTGTGGGTGTGTTTTTATGATTGGAACAAGTTTGTATGGTGATTTAGAGTAGAATTGTATTTTTAGTTGAGGTCCCGGGGGCCTCGGGATGAGTTCGGGAGGTTAAACAGAAGGATTTTTTGAAATGGGAGCTGTTGTCGTAAATTGCAGCAGTGTTTCGGCTTCTGCGGATGGGGAATCGCAGAAGCGGAACCGCATGAGCGAAATTTGGCTCGCAAAAGTGAGAGTGGACCTGACCGGGTAATTTCGCAGAAGCAGATGGATCAGCGCAAGGGCGGGCTCGCTTCTGCGAACCAGAGGCCGTAGAAGCGTAATCAGGCGGCTGGGGTGAGTAATCGCAGAATCGGAATATTTCCGCATAGGCGGTCTCATAGGTGCGAGACCTGGACCGCAGGAGTGGATTGGAGCGGTTAAGTACTGGACCACATAAGCGACGATTTTGTCACAGGAGCGGACTCGCTGGTGCGAGTCTATGTCCGCAGAAGCGGAAATGGTATCAGTAATTAGAAATCAGAAGGATAAAAATTTCATAAAGGTTTTAACACGCTAAGGCATCTTCTAAGAGGCGATTAAGGGCGATTTTCAGAGGAAATCAAAGGGGTTCTTCAGGTAATCATTCATGAACCTAAATTATATCATTTCCTTGCTAAATTATGGTTTTTATACCTGAAATTGGAGGAATTAGGGGTGTATTAATGAAGGTTTTCACCCTAGGCCTAGGTTATGGAAAATCATTGATTTGAATGGGCAAACGGAGTCCGGTTTTGGTAAATTTTATATGCATGGACTAGTGTTGAGATAAGGATTCCGAATACGTGACTTTCGTAATTTTTCAAGAAGCGTACCGGAAGTCGGGTTTTGGCAACTTTGTAGCTTTTTGTGTATATTGAATTTCCTTGATTGGGTAGCGTCCCATTGGAAAATTTTGATGTATTTCTATTGAATTTGATCAGATTCTACACCTGTAGAAGCTGATTCTCATGGCAAGGGCATCGCGGACTAGTCGTCGAGCCGAGTCGTGGTGAGTAATGGGTGTGGGTGATGACCAGCTGGATCGAAACCCCAGTATACCACTTTGTGACGCTGTATTGAGGCAAGACACGTACTCTACTGTGAGTGCGGGGTCGAATGTGATTAAGGAATATGGCTTAGTCCGACCTATTGATACTATACTGTGTTTTTGGCTACTATTGAGCCGGTGGACCTCCTACTTGGATGGTTGTGTACATTGTTGGGCTATGAGCCAGTTATTGGGATCCTACGAGGATCGTTATTATTGTTTCTGTGATATTGACATGCTATTTTACTACCAGTCCTGAGCTATTACTGTCATAATAGTTTTTTCCAAACTCAGCAATTTCTGATGTACTGTTTTTCTATTTAAAAATGATTATAAGAGTTTTCAATACTACTTTTGAGCATGTGAGGCTGCATTGCATATTAGCTTACTGGTAGTGGATCGGGCTGCACGCCGCAACGTATCATGATATTGTGCTTGGGATGTAGGAGCCCCTCCGGAGTCTGAACCCCCACAGTGAGCACGGATACCTAAATGGATCGGGCTGCATTTTATTGCATTTAGATACACCTGTTAGCTGTTATTTTGTTAGCTATTATGATGTTAGTTGGTATTGCTGGTACAGATACTGTTCATGTTGAT
Source organism: Nicotiana noctiflora (assembly GCA_032618575.1). Lineage (NCBI taxonomy): Eukaryota > Viridiplantae > Streptophyta > Magnoliopsida > Solanales > Solanaceae > Nicotiana > Nicotiana noctiflora. The sequence continues at coordinate 143,765 of JASVEL010001230.1, read as the reverse complement.
ACTGTTGCAGGGTATTTGTTTATAGCTTTACTTAGTGCTATATTGGGTATTCTTACTTTCGCTGTCTTACCCCTGCTTATTACCACTGAGTCTGGAAGTACTCACTTTACTCCCTATACCTTGTGTGCAGATCCAGGTACGTCGCAGCAGACCTGATCCCGTAGCTGCTTGGAGTATTTGTCTAGATAGTCAAGGTAGCTGCCGCGTCCGTAGGACCTGACTCCCTCTCTCTCCAGCTTACCTTATTTCATGTTGTTATCTATTTCTGCACTTGAGCATAATTGTAGACACTATTACACTTTATATATCCTCTCTAGAGGCTCATAACTCATGACTCCTTGTCTTTGGAAGGTTTTGTTGGTTTGGGATGTGTAAATCCCCGAATTTGGATATTTCCATATTATCGTTCTATCTTTGTTTATGCCTAAAGGTGGTTAAATGTGAGCTGACGGCTCCGTGATTTTTGTTGATTGGTCGGGCTGGCCTAGCAGTGTGCTGGGCGCCATCACAATCGGGTTTGGGGTCATGACAGTTATACAACAGTTTGATATGAATTAATGATATTAATTAATATAATTACAATCCAATACGGTCCGACCGGGGTGTCACAAGTCACGAGCATCTAGAGAAGTCTAAATACAACTACAAGGCCAACAATATATAGAATAAAATTTAGATCTAAAGAAGGAAATTTGGTGTTACTGTCACACCTCCTTTTTACACTACTGCACCCCGCGAAGGGCGTTGTAAATGGCATTTTTTCAATTAAAGGACAATCAAAACGGGACTTATTATTAAGATTCAGAGTATGCACTTGAGAGATTAATGGTGTCCCAAGTCACCAGTTGAATCCCAAATCGAGGAAAATATTGACTTTATATTACAGTCTGCGCACCAGAAATCCGGATAAGGAATTCTGTTAAACCGGGAGAAGGTGTTAGGCATTCCCGAGTTCCGTGGTTCTAGCACGGTCGCTCAACTGTCATATTTGGCTTATTTCTCTGATTTATAACATGTTCTATCCTATGTTCCTTTTATTAATAATCTGTTTTTATTAAATATTTATATATTTTTTTTAAGAAGAATTGCAACATCGTGAAAATATAATCTAAAACCACGTCGCACTAGTGCACCCACGGCTTTTGACACATTTTGACTTTGTTGAGATTTGGATTTGGGTCACATAAATGTGCACCCGAGTTTAAGAGGGTAAATTTATTAAACACGTGCCTAAAGCAACTACGCGTTTGGACTTTGCGAGGGTCATGAAAGTTTGCTAAATGGCACACCTCGAATTCCAAGGATTTAATTCAAATTTAGACACAATGAGGGCCATGCAATCTTCATATATGTTTGGTATGGCACACTTCAATTCCAATTTCAAAAGAAAACAAAATGTTCCAGCTAGGCTTTGAGGGCCATAAACTAATTATCGCCAAATACGGTCCGCCTCAATTTATTTAAAAGGAAAAGCATTTAATTACAGATATTCCCATTTAAAACTAATTTGAAACAAAGTATCACAACTCGTGGTCAGGATTTGGTTATTGTTAATCAAACCTAAATCAATGCAACGAGGATAGCTAAGCAAACAAGAACCCGAGCACAAAAGTTTTCTAAGATCAATACAGTAAAGCTCTATCAAAAGTTGAAAATCTACTTTTTATATATTCACATGTCCCAACACTCCAATAACAGAAGAATGTAAACTCTAACTTATTTTCATTAACCTTTTAGTTACTAATTAATCTCAACCCAACTACCATTAATTTCATTCACTGTTATGGCTCACTTTGTGAATTTTACCCCAAAATTACTGAAACAAATAGATCTATCATGTTAACTGGTTAATTCATTTTCACTTTTCAAATTTAATTTTTATGAAATTTTCCTTTTACTCTCATTCAACAACTAGGACTAATGAACCTAGTGATAAGGATCAACAACTAAGAAAATCATGTGGAAAGATAACAATCAAAGTAACAGAAACATCAATATAAACATGTCCCCCTCAATTGAATATAACAAATCGTGTTCCTGCGCATTTGAGGGGGTGCTTCACACCATTTCTAAATAAATTTCGTTACAACATTAAAGACATAATACTAAATATTTACTTATAGATATCCTAAATCCGAATTCAGATCATGAAAATAATTAACTCGGGAATCAACCATATTGTATTCCGCTTCAACCCAGTTCATAATATTCAACCAAATTCCTTCATAAACCTTCAAAACCTCGACCCAAAAGGCGCACATTGGCAGGAACAACTTGAAAAGCTATAAACATAAAAATAGAACAATACACAAATGACACACTTTCGTTTTGAAGTAGAAGCTATTATTCAAAATATTACAGAATATCACGGAAGTGAATAGTATCCAAAATTGAAGCATTTGAACCATCGCACAAAGTAATGATATGAAACAGGGGAGGAAGAAAACCTTGAATCGGGTAATGAACAATTCAGAAAAGCGACAGAAAATTATTACACATTTTTAGCATAATAGCGCATCCAACAACAATTGCATCAATTCGCATAAGTGAGAAAAGAAACAAAAAATTTAGAGCAAAGTCTAAACTACCACCGGGTCTCGAACGGAAACCTCAACGAGACTCAAGCTTGACCGGAATTTTGTGTTCCTTCATGGTTTTGGACTGAAATCACTAGAAAATACACCAACTAATAGAAATATTGTGTATGGCTGGAGTAAATGAGTTACTCGCCGTTGGTCAAATCCGGCGATGACTGGTAAGCGGGTGAAGCAGCGGCGTTTGAAGGCGGCATGTGTGTTTTTCATTTTTGGTTAGAAAGAAACTATGGCAGAAGGTTGAAGAAGAAGGTAGGATAGGAGGGTTGGGTTCTTTTGCACTATAACGGCATATCCTCATCTTTTTTGTGTAACCTCTCTCTCTTTAAATAGGTAGCAGAAATGAATTACCTATTCAAAATATCCCTTCCTATTCACAAATTTTCTTTCCTATTCACAAGCGCCCCTTCCTATTCACAAATACCTCTTTCTATTAATAAATGTCCTTTCTATTCACAAACTCCCCTTCCTATTCAACACCTCTTTCTATTCATAAATGTTCTTTCCTATTCACAAATTCCCCTTCCTATTCACAAATGCCCCTCACCTATTAATCTACACTCAAATCTTTTTATTTACTCTAACACACTCCCAATCCCACCACTCTAGAAGCTTCCAAATTAGTTAGGTAAGACTCCTTTTTACTTATTATTATTATTATTATTATTATTATTATTATTATTATTATTATTATTATTATTATTATTATTATTATTATTATTATTATTATTATTATTATTATTATTATTATTTTTAAAAATAAAACCTAAATTAATTTCTATCCCCAAATTATCCTAGAAAATTAAAGTAATTAACCCTAATAATTAATTATTACAACTAATTAAAAAGTAAATTAAAAGAAAATTGCCAAAATTCAAAAATTAAAGAGTAAAATGCAGCATGACTATTTTTATGATTTTTTCTATTTCTCAAATAACAACTTAATTAAACTAAAAATGTAAAATAAAATCCTACATGCAGATGCAATATTCTGTTTTTTATATTTTTATGATTTGAAATAAATGTCAAAGCTAATATTAATTAATTAAACTACACTTGAAATTATTTTTGTATTTTCAAAATTATATAAAAATAAGGTACTATTTTTGTATCTTTTTTTTTAAAAAATATTTATGAAAAATACATAAACTAATTTTTTTTGTAATTTTTTTTCTTGTAATAAAATAAAGTAAAAGAGTCAAAATTAGCTGATATAGCTATATTAGGCCTAAACTAAATATTTTATACTAAAATATAAAAAATCTCGGGAAGGGTAAAAATCACACGTCTACAGTCACGACCCAATTTCCAAACGCGGTCGTGATAGCGCCTCTCGTGAAGACAATGCCAGCTAATTAACCCAAACATTTCTCTTAACAATTTTTAAATACAATGAATAGAAAATATAACTTAAATAGCATTGGTTAAAATATTTACAACCCGACTCAACCCGACCGGGGTATCACAAATCACGAGCATCTAAGGAAGACTGAACACAACTAAAGGTCCACTAATAATATACAAAATAAAATTCTAGAATCCAAAAGAAGAAGTCTGGTGCCGCAAACGCTAGCGGTCACTTTGCTCCGCTACAATGGTAATACCTTCAATCAGCTAATAACCCGCTACTGGATGAACAATACCTGCAACTGCCTGCGAGGTGCAGGGAGTATAATGAGTACTCCAACTCAGTGAGAAATAAGAGTAAATAATAAGTGAGCAGCAAGAAATCACGTAAGAGCACTCCATCAGGGTAAATAGGACAGTGAAAATCTTTGAGAAAACTATAAAATCGTGAAATCCTTTAGAAAATATATGGATCAGTTAAAACCTCTTTTGAAAAATATCCTTTTCCAACAATTAAGCAAATGAATGCATAATCAGATAGTGCAAGTCTGCATATAAGTCAGCCCCTCGGGCACATCACTCTATTAACAAATAACACTAGGGTATCTGGTAAACAGTGCAAGAAAATAGCATGGATGCCAATGCTATGAGAGTGCTAGATGTCATGCAACATAGTACAACCAGGAACCAATACATGAATGCAATGCAATGCACATGACCTGTACACTAAGGTACCCACTGCGGCGTGCAGTCCGAGCCAACCATACATTTAACATCGACGGCTCTCACTGGAGGTGTCTACAGACTCCGGAGGGGCTCCTACATCCCAAGCACAATATCAAGACATCTCGTGGCATCAATAAATCCCTGGTCAGTCATTGTTACCTCAACAATTCACATCATACAGTGTCATTCTTACCATTGTTTAAAGTCATATCATACAATATCATTGTTACCATTGTTTCAAGTCACATCGTACAGCGTCATTGTTACCACTATTTTGAATCACTGATGTGGCGCGCAACGCGTTCCATGCTCTATCCAGAAATGCACATAAGCCACTTGGGCAATATTTAAAAAATGGTTCTCAGCTCAAAATGTCAATAAAATATTGTTTAAGTTTACAAATCTTTGAAAAATGACTGAGTTTTCATAACCGTATTAAAAGCCTGGACCGAAATTAATGGATATGGAAAGTAGTGCAAAAATAGTGATACCAATCCCCGCAGGATTCAAATAATCGGCACGAATCCCAACATATGGCAATCAGCGCAAATCATGATAGCATCAAGTAAGTTTTAGTTAATTACGCAGTAATCCAACAACTGGGACATACCAAGTTACAATCCCTAATGGTGATTTACTCTGCACTCATATCAGGCGTGCAAGTCACTTCAATACAACACTATGATGTGCAAATTCTTCAAACCCTTAGGATATCATTTACAAGTATTACTTACCTCGAACCGACGAAATCTTTAGCTTGCGACGCCTTTTCCCCTCAAATCAGCATCCACGTGCGTCGAATCTAACTAAAATCAGAGCGAATACATTACACTCTGCCAAGGGAACAATTCCCAATTGAAAATAATCAACATATAGTAAAAATATTGAAACTAGCAAAACCCGAGCCCCAGGCCCGCTTCTTGAAAAATTATAAGAATCACATTACCGGATTTCTCATCTCGCCACGGGTCCATACTTTCCAAGAACTCCCAAATCCGAAGACAAATGATCTATCAAATTCCAACTTGAAATATCCAAACTCAAGCCCTAGCTTTACCCACTTTTTAATGAATTTCAACCAATTTCCATACTAAATCTTACATAATCTTGTGTATTTAGGCCAAGTAACTGTAAGGCCCCGTAAAACTTTTGTGATTGAAACCTAGTATCCGTGGTGTCATGGTCTGAATAAGGTATAAGGAATGCGTAGAATACTTCGCAGTGAAGTTTCAAAAATTGAAAGAATAAGTTTTTCCAGAAAATGTCGATTCTGCGGTCAGGAATGCGATCGTAGATCTACTATGCGGACTCCATTCCTATCGCAGAGTTTAAAAGAATGTTTCCCAAAAATAATGTTGAAAATGCGGTCCAATATGCGATCGCAGAATGGAAATGCGGACCGCAGATTCGTCGCATAATTTCTTGGGAATTTTTGAGTGTCAAATCTGTGGTGCATTCTGCGACTGCAGAACATGAGTGCGGACCGCATTCTGGTTGCATATCATAGCAGAACATGTTAATTTTCGTGGCAATTCTGCAATCCATTATGCGGACCACATGTTGATTCTGCGATCGCAAATACGACCGTAGAATTGACTCGGCCCAGATTTTTATAAAATTTTGACCCGACCCCTTCTTTAATAAAACACCTCCAACCTTCATTTTTCTCATATTTGCTTAGCAAAACTAGAGAGAGAAACCTAACTATCTTCAAAGATTGTTCCAATCGTTTGGTCTGGAAGATCCTAGGGCAAGAGTCATCTTCCTCAAATCTCTAAGAGGTAAAAACCCTAGTCATTTTCCTCTAATTTTTCATTTTTCAAAGGTAAAGAAAGAATAGCATACAATATCTTTTGAAAATAGAATTTAACACTCATGCATGTTAGTTGAACTTGAATTTTAGCAAGGAAAAGTGGGTAAGAGTAAGAGTTTGCAAAAGCGGAAGTTGGCAACTTTGGATAACTTGGGTCAACTTAAGTAGGAGATTGAAAGAAGTAAAATTCGACTCCAGGTATGTATGGACAGCTTTGATTCTTGTGAAATCTCCCTTATGTGTGCAATTCGTTTGGTATGTGTTAATTTGAGAGAATTTGTAAAATTCTTTGATTTGTTGTTTGGTATTCAATTGATGTTGAACTATGTGTGATGTGGTATGGAATATGAACCGAAAGATAAAAAAATGAATTGAAATTGGTAAAGAATTGAGAACAATTGTTGTGATGGCATACATGGTTTCTTATGGAAAGAAATGAAACACTTGAATTGTGGTATATTGTTGAACATAATGGTATGGGTTCTCTCGAATATGAAAACATTGTAACTTGGTTGTGATACTGGTTTGAAAAGTATTTGAAAGCATGAATCAATTTGTAAAATGCTTATTTGCACTTGTTGTGATCTTGTGTAGTGCCTTGTTTGATGTTTGTGATTGTTGTGATTGAAATTGTACGGTGGGATCGGGTTGCGCACTGCAACATGAAGTGATAATGTGTGGGTTGGGTTGATAAGGGTGGCCGAGGTAATAAGGGGGGACGAGGTAATAAGGATGGAAAACGGTCAAAATGCCATTGAAATTGATATGAAAATCATTGATGTGAAATTGTGAAAGGAGATAGCAGGAGAGTTTGCAACCTGTGGGGCACTGATTGCCCCTTTGTTTGACTTTATTGTGTTTTTCGTGATTGTTTGGTTGTTGCCTTCTTTGTTGATCTTTAATTGTGCTTTGGGCTAAGAACTACTTGAAACGAGGTAAATGTGGAAACATGGTTGGCTGGCTTTATTAATTCTTGGTGTAATTCATTGGTTGTTTTATTATCGTGATTTACTTGATTAATGGCTTGAGTTTACTTGAGACAAAGTTTGTCCGTACATACCAGTAAAATTCCAGTGTACTGACGTCCTTTTTTCCGGGGACGCTACATTCGTGTCATGATTGTAGGTGGATCAGTAGCAGGTACTTCAGCTCATCGGTAGTATCATCCTTCACCTTCCACTGCCCGTTTTGGTGAGCCCCTTTCCTTTCGGGGCCCTGCGTGGCTCATGCCATTTCTATTTAGACTTTATTTTGCTTTTGTGTAAGGTATAGCCGGAGCCTTGTTACCGGAAAGTATTGTATCATCCCTTGTATCATAGAGGCTCTGTAGACATGTAAACTATGGGATTTCAGCCTTATGTATATATTATGTCGGGCGTTGTAAGTTGTAAACTTGTTAGCAAATTAATTGTATGGTTATGTTTGTACAATTTGAATTCAGTTATAATTGGTAAGATATTTAGCTTATGAGTAATAAACAACACATGGGTAACGCGTGGGATAGAAAGGCACCGAGGTCCGCTAAGCGCCGGTCATGTCCCTCTATTTGGGGCGTGACAAACATGGTATCAGAGCCTAAGGTTTTTAAAGTATCCTAGGATGTCTCAGAGCCGTTTCTAGTGGTGCCCTTCTTATCTGTGAATTTTTGATCACATCTATAAGTTAGGGGCTGCACGAATATTTCGGAATTTACCCATTTCTTTGTTATTCAATATCGTGTGGTAAAGTGCAAAGTGGAGATACTTATGTCTAATTCGCGTCTTGTTCCAAAATTTTCAGAATATGGTGCCTAAGAAGAAAGCTAGACTCGGCCTTAGGGCATATACCGGCCCAAGTGTGGCTGCAAATCATGTACCGGATGCCATGGGAGAGAATGACCCACCAGTCTTGAATTTGCCTGGACCGTCTATTCCAAACCCAAGTGTCCCTGTTCCGGCTGCGGCAGGGGATGCCACCATCCCTCCGGCCAGTGTTCCTGACTCTGATACAGTTCCAGCTTCTGGTTCTGGTATCTGTAACGAGGATCTTAGAGGAGCCATTCACATGTTGACACAGTTAGTGGCCGCCCAGGACCAGAGGTCCCATGATGCCCCTGCGTCCTCTAGCGGACAAGAAGATTCCTCCAAATCTAGAGTCCACCACTTCCTGCGGTTGGCCCCTACAGAATTCTCAGGAACAGACCCAGAGGCCGATCCGCAGGACTTTCTTGATGAAATATATAAGACCCTCAGAGTGATGAAGGCTACAGATATAGAGGGGGTAGAGTTGGCTTCATACAGGCTGAAGGGAGCAGCGTGTTCGTGGTTTGAAATGTGGGAGGATTCCCGTGAGGAGGGGAGCCCTCCGACTAGATGGGAGGAGTTCGTAGATGCTTTCATGGACCACTTATTGCCTGCCGAGACAATGGCAGCCCGTGCCACTAAGTTCGAGGTCCTCAAACAGGGCAGTACGAGCGTTTGGGAGTACCACATGAAATTCATAAGACTGTCCAAGTATGCTCCTCAGCTAGTGTCGACCATGGATGCCCGGGTTCGACGGTTTGTTCAGGGCCTTAGCCCTTTGGTTGTGAATGAGGCCGCCACAGTAGCTTTGCACTTGGACATGAACTATGGGAGGATTGTGGGTTTTTCTCAGGTAGCAGAGGCTAGGAAGTTAAAGTGCAGAGAGAGAGAGAGAGTAGCAGCAGGGCCCGGTCAATGGGTCATTCAGGGATATCACTTCCATGGAGAGGGTCATCAGGGCCATCCCAGTCATACGCCCAGTCCTCAGCAAGTGCACCACCATTTGTGCACACTCATCAGCTGGGCAGTCATTCGAGACCATGTTCAGACAGCAGGAGGTCTCGCTAGTCTGGTCGTCTTGGAGTGAGGTCCCAGCAGCAGGGGAGACCTGCATGACCCAAGTGTGGGAGATTTCATACAAAGACCTGCTACCTCGATATCCCGATACGCTTCAGGTGCGGGGTGAGAGGTCACCTTCAGCGGGACTACCGTGCACCCGGTCAGGGTATGGGTAGGGGATATGCTCAGTCATCTGGTTCTTCGATTGCTACATCATCAGCGCGTCCTCCAGCTTCAGCAGGGCATGGTGCAGCTAAGGGTAGAGCTCATGGTAGGGGTGGACCTAGCCGATTCTATGCATTGAGTGGCCACCGAAATGCCGAGGCTTCTCCAGATGTTGTTACAGGTATTATGTCTGTTCAGACTATTGATTGCTATGCTCTCATTGATCTGGGGTCTTCCTTGTCTTATGTCACCCCGTTCATTGCTTCAAGTTTTGGGATAGACCCCGAACAACTTCATGAGCCGTTCTCTTTATCGACTACGGTTGGTGATTCTATTACAGCCTCACGAGTCTATAGGAATTGTATTGTTACGGTGAGTGGTCATGTTACCACAGCCGATCTCATTGAACTTGGGATGGTAGATTTTGATGTAATTGTGGGGGATAGATTGGCTTTATTCGTGCTTTTCCAAGCTTGACTATCATACGAGAGTCATGAGGCTCGAGTTCCCTAATGAGCCAACTATTGAATGGAGAGGAAATGGTGTTGTGCTAAGGGGTAGGCTTATTTCCTACCTTAAGGCTTCAAAAATAATCAAGAAGGGGTGTATCTATCGTTTGGTCCGGGTAACGGACACCACCTTAGATGTGCCTACCCTTGAGTCTGTGCTAATTTTAAATGAATTTCCCGAGGTGTTTCCCGATGAGCTTCCAGGGATCCCACCAGATAAGAAGATCGATTTTGGGATTGATGTACTGCCAGATACTCAGCCAATATCCATTCCACCATGCAGAATGGCGCCAACAGAGTTAAGAGAGTTAAAGGAGCAGTTGAGGGATTTGATAGAGAAAGGGTTCATACGACCGAGTGTGTCGTCGTGGGGTGCTCCGGTTCTTTTTTTCAGAAAGAAGGATGGGTCACTTCGAATGTGCATTGATTATCGGCAGCTTAACAAAGTCACCATCAAGAATAAATATCCTTTGCCTCAGGTGGATGATTTGTTTGACCAATTACAAGGAGCAAAGTTTTTCTCTATAATTGATCTACGGTCCGGTACCACAAGTTGAAGATTAGAGAGCAGGATATTCCTAAGACCGCCTTCAGAGCTCGTTATGGTCACTTCGAGTTTTTGGTCATGTCTTTTGGGCTAACCAATGCCCCATCAGCTTTCATGGACCGTATGAATCGGGTTTTCAAGCCATTCCTAGATTCCTTTATGATTGTATTCATTAACGACATCCTCATTTACTCTCGAAGCAGGGAAGACCATGCCATTCACCTCAGAGCAGCATTGCGGACCCTTCATCAGCACCAATTGTACGCCAAGTTCTCAAAATGTGAGTTTTGGTTGGAGTTCGTAGCCTTTCTGGGACTTGTTATTTCTAGTGAATGGATTCAGGTGGATCCTCAAAAGATTGCAGTAGTGAAAGATTGGCCTAGACCCACAACTCCGACAGAGATTCGTAGCTTTTTGGGTCTTGTAGGGTACTATCGGAGGTTTGTGGAGGGATTCTCAACCCTCGCCTCCCCATGGACTAAATTAACGCAAAAGGCTGTTATGTTCCAGTGGTTCAACGCTTGTGAGAAAAGTTTTCAAGAATTGAAGTCAAGGTTGACCTCGACACCAGTATTGGCCTTGCCAGAAGGCACAGAGGGATTTGTGCTTTATTGTGATGCCTCCAGGGTCGGTTTGGGGTGTGTATTAATGCAGCGCGGAAAGGTCATAGCTTATGCTTCTAGGCAACTGAAGAATATTAAGAAAAATTATCCGACGCATGATTTGGAGCTTGCAGTAGTTGTGTTGCTTTGAAAATATGGTGGCACTATATTTATGGAGTAAATGTTGATGTTTTCTCAGATCACAAGAGCCTCCAGTATTTGTTCAAACAGAAGGAGTTGAATCTGAGGCAGCGGCGGTCGTTATAATTGCTTAAAGACTATGATATGAACATATTGTACCATCCAGGGAAGGCAAATGTGGTGGCCGACGCTCTTAGCCGAAAATACATGGGTAGTTTGGCTCATTTGGGTGTGGATAGAGGCCCCTGGCTCGGGAGGTTTTCCAATTGGCCAGTTTGGGGGTTCGCATCTCGGCGTCAAATGAGGGGAATGTTATGGTGCATAATGGCAAAATCATCATTGGTTGCGTAAATCAAGGAAAAACAGTTTATGGACCCAGCATTGTTTCGGATGAAGGAAGCAGTTATGAATGACAAGACCTCGGCATTTGTACTCAGTAGCGAGGATGGTGTATTGCGGTGTCAAGGTAGGCTATGTGTCCCGGATATGGAAGAGCTTCAGAAGAGAATGATGGCAGATGCTCATATTTCCAAGTATTCTGTGCACCCAGGTTCCACAAAAATGTATCATGATCTCAAGGAGATTTATTGGTGGAACAGTATGAAAAGGGATGTGGCGAACTTTGTCTCTAAATACCTGAACTGTCAGCAAGTGAAGGTCGAGCATCAACGGCCCAGTGGATTAACTCAGCTTATAGAAATACCAAGGTGGAAATGGGAAATGATCAATACGGATTTCGTGGTGGGGTTACCTCGCACTCAGCACAAGTTCGACTCAATATGGGTGATAATATATCGACTCTCCAAATTAGCTCACTTCTTGACAGTCAAGTCCACTGATACATCGGAGCAATATGCTAAGTTGTACATCAAAGAGATAGTAAGGTTTCATGGCACTCCACTTTCTATTATCTCGGATCGTGGGGCTCAGCTCACAGCTAATTTTTGGAAGAAGTTTCAGCAAGGTTTGGAAACTCAGGTGAATCTCAGCACAGCCTTCCATCCGCAGACCGACGGTAAGGCCGAGCGGACTATTCAAATGCTTGAAGATATGTTGCTGGCTTGTGTCTCGGATTTCAAAAGTAATTGGGATGAACACTTACCACTGATAGAATTTGCATATAATAATAGCTTTCATGCTAGCATTCAGATGGCCCCATTTGAGGTATTGTACAGGAGGAGGTGTAGGTCGCCAATTAGATGGTTTGAGGCAGGTGAAGCAGAATTGCTAGGGCCAGATCTGGTGTACCAAGCTATAGAAATAGTTAATGTTATTCAGGAGAGGATGAAAACTGCACAGAGTCGCCAAAAATCCTATGCAGATGTTCGTCGAAGAGATTTGGAGTTTCAAGTTGATGATTGAGTGTTCTTGAGGGTATCTCCTATGAAGGGAGTCATGCGATTAAGAAAGAAAGGGAAATTGAGTCCTAGGTATGTTGGGTCATATCAGATCGTTCAAAGGATTAGTCAAGTTGCTTATTGGCTGGAGTTGCCTCCTGAAATGTCATCAGTGCACCCGGTGTTCCATGTGTCCATGTTGAAGAAAGTGATTGGAGATCAATACACTATCATGCCGGTCGAGGCTATTGAGGTTAATGAAGATTTGTCATATGAAGAAGTTATGGTTGCCATCCTTGAGAGGCAAGTTCGTAAGTTGAGAAATAAGGAAGTTGCCTATGTCAAAGTATTGTGGCGAAGTCAACAAGTTGAGGAGGCCACATGTGAAGCAGAAAAAGAGATGAAGGACACGTACCCCCATTTGTTTGATCAAGCTTAGAAGAAATTAGGCAACCCTTATACTTCTAATAACTATCGTCTTGTCCCAGATGTTTCCTTCTTAGTGTTAGTAAAGTTTCCTTCATTTTGCAAGGAGTTATATGTTTTGTTACATTGGGTCACTTGAACCTTCTGTGATAAATGAAAGCCTTATAAAGACTCATGTGTTAAATAAACAACTAATAGTAAGTGTAAATTGATAATTGTTTGTTTATGTGTACATGGTGTATTAAGACAGTTAAATAAGGTAAGGACTCATTGAAGTGACTAGTTTATGTGCAATCGTTGAGGTAAGAAAGTGTGTACAAGCTATGGAAGATGTAGTGAATAGAAGTTGTTGTTTGATAATGTGTTTCGGGGGCTCTCTGACAAGTGGATATGTCCATAATACAAAGGAAACTCAGGCAAAATTTTTCTAAAAATATAGGAGTTAGTGAAAATTTTGACAATTTGCATATCATGTCTTTCAAAACCAACTGATTTTCAAAATCCTCATTTGAGGACGAATGATCTTAAGGGGGGAGGATGTAAGGCCCCGTAAAATTTTTCTGCTTGAAACCTAGTAGCCGTGGTGTCATGGTCCGAATAAGGTATTAGGAATGCATAGAATTTTACGTGTCTCGCAAGCTCGCCGCGGTTCGGACCCTTGGTAGTGACTTATGTTTCAAAAATTGAAAGAATACGTTTTTCCAGAAAATGTCTATTCTGTGGTCAGGAATGCGATCGCAGATCTGCTAACAGACCGCATTCCTACCACAGAGTTTAACAGAATGTTTCCCAAAATATTGTGCTAACAATGCGGTGCAATATGCGATCGCAGAATGGAAATGCGGACCGCAGATACGTCACATAATTTCTTGAGAATTTTTTAGTGTCAAATCTGTGGTGCATTCTGCGACCGTAGAACATGAATGCGGACCGCATTCTGATCGAATATCGTAATAGAACATGTTCATTTTTAGGGGCAATTCTGCGGTCCATAATGCAGACCTCATGTTGATTCTGTGATCGCAGATGCGACCGCAGAATTGACTTGGCCAAGATTTTTATAAAATTTTGACCCGACCCTTCTTTAATAAAACACCTCCAACCTTCATTTTTCTCATATTTTCTTAGCAAAACTAGAGAGAGGAAAGAGGGGTTCTAGAGAGAGAAACCTAACTATCTTCAAATATTGTTCCAATCGTTTGGTCCGGAAGATCCTAGGGCAAGAGTCATCTTCCCCAAATCTCTAAGAGGTAAAAACCCTAGTCATTTTCCTCTAATTTTTTAGTTTTCAAAGGTAAAGAAAGAATTGCATACAATAGCTTTTGAAAATAGAATTAAACACTCATGCATGTTAGTTGAACTTGAATTTTAGAAAATAGAAGTGGGTAGGAGTAAGAGTTTGCAAAAGCAGAAGTTGGCAACTTAGGATAACTTTGGTGAGCTTAAGTAAGATATTGAAAGAAGTAAAATTCGACTCCAGGTATGTATGGCTAGCTTTGATTCTTGTGAAATCGCCCTTATGTGTGTAATTCGTTTGGTATGTGTTAACTTGAGAGATTGTGTTAAATTCTTTGATTTGTTGTTGGGTATTCAATTGATGTTGAACTATATGTGGTGTGGTAAGGAATATGAACCGAAAGATAAAAAAGGAATTGAAACTGCTAAAGAATTGAGAACAATTGTTGTGATGGCATACATGGTTTCTTGTGGAAAGAAATGAAATACTTTAATTGTGGTAAATTGTTGAACATAATGGTATGGGTACTCTCGAATATGCAAACATTGTAACTTGGATGTGATACTGGTTTGAAAAGTATTTGAAAGCACTTGTTGTGATCTTGTGTAGTGCCTTGTTTGCTGTTTGTGATTGTTGTGATTGAAACTATACGGTGGGATCGGGTTACGCGCCGCAACATGAAGTAATAAGGTATGGGTTGGGGTGGTAACAGTGGACGAGGAAATAAGGATGGAAAGCTATCGAAATTGCCATTGAAATTGATATGAAAATCGTTGATGTGAAATTGTGAAAGGAGACAGCAGGAGAGTTTGCAACCTATGGGGCACTGATTGCCCCTTTGTTTGACTTGATTATGTTTTCCGTAATTGTTTGGTTGTTGCCTTCTTTGATGATCTTTAATTATGCTTTGGGCTAAGAACTACTTGAAACGAGGTAAATGTTGAAACATGGTTGGTTGGCTTTATTAATTCTTGGTGTAATTCATTGGTTGCCTTATCATCATGATTTACTTGTTTAATGGCTTGAGTTTACTTGGGACAAAGTTTGTCCATACATACCAGTACAATTCTAGTGTAATGACATCCCTTTTGCTGGGGAAGCTACATTCGTGTTATGATTGTAGGTGAATCAGTAGCAGGTACTTCAGCTCATCGGCAGTAGCATCCTTCACCTTCCACGGCCTATTTTTATGAGCCCCTTTCCTTTCGGGGCCTTGCGTGGCTCATGCCACTTCTGTTTGGACTTTATTTTGATTTTATGTAAGGTATAGCCGGAGCCTTGTTACCAGCAAGTATTGTATCATCCCTTGTATCCTAGAGGCTCCATAGACATGTAAACTGTGGGATTTCAGCCTTATGTATATATTATGTCGGGCATTGTAAATTGTAAACTTGTTAGTAAATTAATCGTATGGTTATGTTTGTACAATGTGAATTCAATTATAATTGGTAAGATCTTTGGCTTATGAGTAATAAACAACACAGGGGTAACGCGTGGGATAGAAAGGCATCGAGGTCCGCTTGACTGGGGCTACCCGGTCAGGTGCCGCTCATGTCCCTCGATTTGAGGCGTGACAGTAACTTACCTCAAATCATTCCTCCTTGAATCCCTCCTCGAAATTGCCTCCAAGCTCTCAAAGCACGTTAAAAAATGGTGGAAATAAAATAACCCTCGCAGATGAAAATGATATCTTAAACCTTTCTGCCCAGATCAATTTTTGCTTCTACGGATCCAATACTGCTTTTGCGACTTCCGCTTATGCGGTAAACGTCCGCTTTTGCGGATATTTCACTTAAGGCACCCTCCGCTTATGCGGTCCCCATTTTGCTTCAGCGAGACTGCCTATGCGGTCCACTTTTTTGCTCTCGCGGACTCAGACAAAGTCCCAAAATTCCTCTTCTGCGAGACCCATCTCGCTTCTACAAGACTGCATCTGCGGCCCCACAACTGCAGGTGCGAAACCAGCAGATACCAATAGCATCAACATGCAACAAACTTTAAAATCTCTCTGTATAACCACCCGAACTCACCCCGAGGCCGCCGGGACCTCAACCAAAAATAGAAACAGGATTCAATACCTTATTTGAACTTGCTCCAATCATCAAAACACCACGATAAACACTAAAATAATCAAATTTAAGCGTAAGTTCTTTCAAAAAATTCTGAAATGCATTTTCGATAAAAAACCCAACAAAATGACGTCCGAATGACCTAAAATTTTGCACACACATCAGAAATCACATATCGAAGCTACAACAACTCTCAAAATTCCATTGCAACCCTCTAATCAAAATCTCACCTATCAATCGGAATACGCCAAAATACTAACTTCGCCAATTCAAGCCTAAGTCTACATCGGACGTCCAAAATCAATTCCGATCGCACTCCAAAGTCAAAAATCATCCCTGAAGCTAACCGAATCACCATAAATCACATCCGAGCCACATAACTCATAAGTCAACTTCCGGTTGACTTTTCCAACTTAAACCTTCCTTAAAGAGATTAAATGTCCCATTTCTTATCAAAGTCAATCCAAATCGACTCTAGTACACCACATACTGATAACAAAACGTGAAGAAGTATATAATGAGGGAAACAATGTAGTAACACATAAGACCACGGGTCGGGTCATCACATCCTCCCCAACTTGAACAAATGCTCGTCCTCAAGCGTACCCAGAGTTGTACTGATAGCCAACCAATAGCTGAATGACTTTACCAAGCATATACCCGGGGTGATCACATGTAACCCTATCTCGCATAGATCCAATAACACGATATAGATAAAATTTCGTAGTCCATCTAAACCATAAATCGTAGAATGACATTGCACTTTTCGAAATCATACCCAAGATCAGAACCTCATATTTATACACAGAATAATCCCAAATCGGCTGTAATAACCCATACTTGCAACCTCAAGTGAGACCATATGATATACCACACAATCCAAACACTCGAAATGATACCCTCTATTCACAGCAGTTCCCCACAATAACTAAATGCCGATTGAAAACCTTTTTATAGCTAAAGTCTTATTCCAACACTTTCATATACTTCCAATAACAAATGAAACATGTAATGAACCATAACCATTCCTCGGATCAACCATTCATGAAGCCACTTCCCTTTGACTAATATCACAATAGATTTCCGGGCCGAACCTCGATATTATCCTTCTAACAAGCTGAGATCAAATCTTTTCTTATTCATTAATGACTCCAACATTCTCCTCGGATCCAACACACCACTCTAGTGATATGACACCTCAATACAGGCCTATGCCATAACTTGCATAATGCATGCACCAAAAAGAAGCGGTCTGAACATACTCAAAACATGATAAATGACTCAAACGAAAGAGTTGTACCTCAAGCTCATCAGTACCATTACCACACAAGGTTGAGACCCATCTCACATCATAGAAATAGAAAACCTGAATCTACCTCAAAAGTTCATATCTCCACATGGCTTTTCCACAATGCACGATCCTACGCAAACAGTATTACACATGAAAACACCTCTAGTCGCTATGCTCGAAATCAATAACCACATACAAAATGGATGTTCGAAACCAAAGCAAATTCATTACACCCATAGTGAAACAAGTAACACACGTCACGCAACCTGATAGGTCATAAGCAATACTCCATTTACGAAGCAACACTCAATTACTCCTCCCGCTTAACTTCCTCTAGAAATCCCCAATAGGACCACACAGTACAACTTGTGACTAACAATGACAATTTAAGCTAAATACGTGTCCATTTTGGCCTGCCAATGAACTCAATACCAAGAAGCCTAAAGTTATTCCTTCCACTATTATAACTCCTGCTAGAGCCATACGATACAATGTCCGGTACCAAAATAAATACCGAAATATACAATCTCACCTGGCGACATGCTTGGCCACAAGAAATGCATCCAAAAAAGGACCCCCAATACCGAAACTGAATCAATGGTATAAACCTCTGCACTGACATCCGCCACGAAGGCCCAATTAAGAAAAGCAATCCTTCCCAGTCGTCCGCTGGTCTTTGGGATACAAACCACTTTGCTAGAACACAATCTGATGCACATAGCCGTGCAATCGGTGGCATTTTCTGACATAGCTCATAGCACAATAGTCTAGAATAACCCAACACTGAAACAACCATTCTACACCCTAATATCATATCCACAATCTAATATACCAAGCAAAGAAAGATCCACTCGGGCCTCCCAATCCCAATAGATGTTAAGCGGTGCCTATACATAGGATCCACAACAGCTATATAGTCTGTGCCTGAGAACACCCAGTCTCCAACTCCATATAGCATACGAATCACTGTAACTGATCCCAAATTCCACTGTATGATACATATCACACATCAATTACCCATTCATTTCACGAGAGATATCCTAAAATTTCCCTATCCCAACAACAAACTCAATTATCAACAGTCGATCCAACAATAAAATGCCGTAGTACCATCAAAGAGCCATCAACTTAATTATATTGCCCCTTTTTCTGAAACATATACCCTCGCCAAATCACTATGATAACAGTACCCTTTCCCTTAATCATCTGAAGAGCAATTCTTGAATCACTTGTAGATGCCCGTGCTGTTTAAGAATTTAATAACTTTCCATTATGAACTAAACCGTAACCTTACACACACAAACCCCAATACTCCACAACATCTCGCATATACCGTACCACAGTAGTATAACATGAGAACTCCATCTCCCTTCCTAACCAAAAACACCTACAGACATTACTAGTCAACAACTCTCCATCAATCCCATCTCGATGAGACATCATTTATCATTCCATGCTTCACATGCCCAAAGAAAATATATGCATCTCCGCACCACGGTAAACCCCAAGAGGAACACTTTTGTTAATTCTATTTGTACAATCTAAACCGGCAGGACTAAATCCTTCTATCCAAACCAAACTAAGCAAGCTGTCCGAACTCAAAAGCTCTTCAGTACAATACCCGTAAGGGCTCATTCCCTCGAACACATATAATAACTAATCATATCCTTACTATACCGATTCGGTATATTGCCAAGCTATTCCATTTATCTTATTTCCTTCATGATTCATAATTAACTCGGTGTTCCCTCTTGCTGTAGCACCAAATGCCTCAACCCAAGTCTACCACACGAGACTCGAACATAAGACCATACTGTCTAAAACCCATAGGCCACTAAATACCCTCACAAACATTTCCCAAAAATACCACGTTCTAAAATACTTTACTTGAAGAACTTCCTATGAATCTGAATTTGTTACCGTCACTTTGCGATACTGATACATAAAATCCCATAATTACCATAAAATACCACGAGTCCTGATCCATTTCAGGTTAAAACATAGTCTTTAGCCACATACACAGCCTTAAGATACCTAATTATTACATGCAAAATCTTGAACACAATAAAACCATTCTCGAGAGTCATTTACTCTTATACGACTGTAAATTACCTGACTTAACGAATAGAACCACTCATGCCTCATAGCACTCAGACATTGCAGAATATGATCTCATACCAATACAAACAATCGTCTTCCTTTTCTATACACTGAGCATTCTTTATCAACAATTACTCAAGACATCCTAGTATTTTCTCACACCTATGAAAGCACCATATAAACTTTGTCAAAATTTTTTGCTTCGCTCGTGCCATCCTCGGCTCAATCTTTGCAACCAGGACTGATCCACCAGCATACCACAAGATGGAACCAACATAGCACATAACCGTGCGACCATCTAGCCAACAACAACCTCCCCAACTTGGCTCGAAGCCATCTATCAAGACACTCAATAACCCATAATAGTTTTACTCTAATGATGCCAAAATATTATAGTGATATTAAACTCAAACCATCTACTAGTTAATGAAAACACCGATCATCTGGTAGTGGAATCCTCTGCAAACCTAGCAATTATCCCCACATCAGCTTAGTCCGCTCTCTTAAGCGACCCAAATTATCAAATTACAACTCATACCTTTCAATTTCACATAGGATCTTCTAACGTACACATACGGATCATACCACTCAAGAATACTCCACAGAAAATAACCCACCTGCTTCGCCTCAATTTAGTATTTTGGCACACCTCCCACTGTCATACACATAAAATAACAAATTTAGTCTTCCTGAGACTGAACTCATACTGCATCATGTATTGCACTTTACTTACCAACTAGGAGACACGAAAATGTTCTTCATGCACCCATAATTCGAGCTACATATCAAATCACAATAGGAAACGAATCACTTAACAGTCATTTGTTATCCAACAGGCTTCTTCGTCGCTACCAAAATCACATAGATACACCTTGCAACACTAACATACTCATCACATGGATATCCAATCGCCATTCCGGCTAATAAGGACTATATTGAACATATAAGTTCAAAACACTTGCTCACGTAATCAACATCTTAGTGCTCAAGCCATAGGCAAAGATCCGGCCACAAGTCCTACAGACTGGCCCGATATACTGACAATGATTACCTCTTTTCCCTCGATCGGGGAATCACAAGCCATAAAAGCACATATTATACTGAGCGATCATGTGTGCATACCGATGTGTGGAAGGAATTTCAAGAGTTATATCTCAAGCGGAATCAAGTTCGCACGATAAGAATACCAATAATGTGGAGTTTTCCTAAAGGCTCCGCAGCCTCTCAAGGAGAAATACAAGTGTCCCTGTACCGCTCTGCGAGACTTGATTCACGTCCAATAACCGGTCGCAGTCAATATAACCTGGTCTAAAAGTCCAAGATCGATCCCACATGGAATTAACCTACCAATTACAACTTTCACAACCCAAGAGTACTTCCGAATCAAGTTCCCAAAATTTCAAGTATATGTTTGTGAGTCAATTTCGAACTACTACTTTTTGCAAGAATTAAAAAGGCTTAAAAGAAAGAATTGAATATTGGGTAAAATAATATGGAAAAAGACTAAGGTATTGATTTCCCCTATTGATGGAATCCCTTATCGTTATGCTCATACAAATTGTTAATATATTCTATCAATCATGAATGTTATTTGTACCGTAACCCTCTCCGGAGCAATTAAAATAATTTACTAGTTCACTCTCTCGAGCTACCCTAGCTAGCTTTAATTTGAATAGTTCACTTAGGATTGCACCCAAGACTTCGTTATTCCTAACCCCGTCTTTACGCCTAAAGTTATAGATTCCTCCAATAACCTAGGTGTGGTGTTGTTCAACAATATACCTAAATATGCACTTTTTTCCAAGTTATGCACACTAAATAGGCACAGCTAATCGGGAGCTCTACCAATTAACTACAATAAGAATGAAGTTGAACAAATAGAAATCTAGCTAACAATTTTTAATCACATAAACAAAGTTCATCACTCAATAGGTTCCATCAAAGCCTTAGAAAAGGATTTAGCTACTCATGCTCAAAGAAACAAGAACAATAATTGAATTCATAAAATAAATACTTGATATAAAATAAATGAATGAGTTGAAAGAGTTATCTCTTACTAATTGTCTTGCAAAAGTAGTGAAAAATACACAACATGCCTCTATTGGGCGAACTAGGAGTTTATATAGAGGTTTTAGGGCTAAAAACAAAATTTGTACGCAACTAGGAATAATTCTGCGACGCCTTCCACAGTTCGTCTGCGGTCGCGGATGGACCGCGAACAGTCAACTTCAAAGAGCCTATTTTTTCGCGGTTCATCCGTGGTCGCGAGTGAACCGCGGATGAACAGCACTTCTGATTTTTCTCTAATTCTTCAAGCTCACTTCACTTAACTCTTCACTTGGCCTTTTCATCAACATGTGACTCCAAAATAGCTCCGTTAAGCATCCAATGTATCATATGTACCTATAACACACTGATAAACACTAATCAAAGCATTTTGCCTTCATAAACAACATTAATTCAACAACAAAGTGTGATTATTTAGGGCATAATTATATTCAAATTCACCTATTATCAATACCCCACACTTAAATCTTTGCTCGTCCTCGAGCAAGCTTAATCACACTTTAGGCCAATTTTTAATTATGTCTCCCCCAAAATATGTCACAAAAGCCATCTTTCCTGATTAGCCTAAGATATGCACAATCCTTACTTAACCGTAATCACTCATGCCAACACATTATTACTTACTCTACTTATTACCAAACACTTGCAAATTTACCTTCTTCCTCTTGAGTTACATGCCCTCACATAATTTATTGAGAGAAGTTCCCACACATAAGCAATTTAGAATATGGAACTTATGAATATCTGAAAAATTCACTGACTCTCAACAAAGAACATTTATATGCACACATACACACCATAGGCTTGCCCCTAGTGTAATACTCCACTAATCGAGTTATTCAACCATAGATCAAGAAGTCTTTAAGGGTTGTAATGTTGGCTATGGGATGGGTAGGATACTTTTGGTTATAGTGACTAACCTCCCTAAGCACTTTTCTTTTCCTTTTTACAACTTACCTTTTCGTTTTCTTCCTTATGTCTCCCCTAAACATTCCTTCACCTTTATTTACTTTGAATCCCCACTTGTCTTTTGTTGGTGTAATGACCTCTCTAATTTTCATATATACATTCATATAGCTCTTTTTCTCAGGATATCTTTTTTTTATTGCTTTGCAACACATTTACATTATTTTGGCCAGGTTCACTATTTTCTACCATTCATTCTTGA
Source organism: Nicotiana noctiflora (assembly GCA_032618575.1). Lineage (NCBI taxonomy): Eukaryota > Viridiplantae > Streptophyta > Magnoliopsida > Solanales > Solanaceae > Nicotiana > Nicotiana noctiflora. The sequence goes on along the minus strand of JASVEL010001230.1, from coordinate 120,786 downwards.
TTTTCCCTTTTTCAATTTCCCTTCACCCCACACTTAGACTTTTGCATATTCATTACAATACAAGTGCTTCTAGGAGGTAAAGTAGAACAATATAAGATTTTGATTTTTCATGAACATTCAAGGGTTATCAAAGAATAGACTTCAAGCTCAAAGGGGTTAACTAGGATATTATGTATGGGTGAATTCATGTCTATTGATTTATGGGATTACATAAAGAAATTCCTCTATCCTCTCTACAACTAAACAACTTTGATTTCGCTTTGCAAACACACAGGGCAAGTTCTAGGTATCATGTAAAACACATAATGTAAGTAAAATCTCACACACACTTAGCATGAAACTCATTTAGAATCCGGTTTATCTACAAAGTCCTATCAATGTTCAAGCAAGTTGTATTGTGCAATTTAAGGCATATTTAGAATCTACAATCAATCTTAGATAATACATTCTCAAGTTCAATTAAGCTTTGCTAATGTGCATACTTGGGGTTACATATTACCCTTTGTCCTCTAATCCTAAAAAAAGAAAAATCTACCTAACCCGGTTCAATAAAAACCCTTGGAAAAGAACCGTGGTCAAAAGAAAAACCAAGGGGGAGATGATACACTGCCTAGAAAAAGAAAATAAAAAAAAGAAAAATTCCTACGTGGACTACTTCCCTCAAGAGTACTTGTCCTAAATAGTCCGTCATAAGGAAGAGTCCTCTACTCATATTTTTGTATTTTTTAAAATTTTCTGATTTTTTTGTGTTTTTATTCTGACTTAGACCCTTAAGAAAGCCGTCACCAAGTGTCCATCATCGGTCCAAGCCAGCTAATATAATTTACAGCTACATCTACTATATACAATATACAATACAAGATAAGTCTCCCACCCCACAATTAAAATCATGCCATGTCCTCATGGCATAATAATACATGTATAGCATAGAAGGGTGAGAAAACTTACCTGGAAATCTATCCCGTGTCTAGCCACTTTATCATTTTCTTTTTCACCCTATCCTTCATATTCGGGTTCAGCCTTCTTTTGCGTTTCCTGGAAGGTTTGTGCCCCTCTTCCCGGAGAATTTTATGCATGTAATATGTGGGGCTGATCCCCTTTATGTCTGCCATGGTCCACCCAATGGCAGTCCTGCATTCTTCAAGTACCTGTATAAGCTTTTGAGCCTGCACATCTAACAAAATAGATGAGATAATAACATGTAAAGTGGAGTTAGGACCTAGAAATTCATACCTGAGATGTGATGGTGGTGGTTTAAGCTCAAGCTTTGGTGGCTCTTCTATGGATGGCTTTGCAGGCGGGGTCTCTCTTTTCTCTAAGTGTAGGGGCTCGAATTCAAGCTCTCTCTCCCAAAATCCCTTGCCTTCCAGAGATAGTACCCATTTAGCTAAACTTTCACCATTTATCTCTTCCATGTTCATCAGGCATGCTTGAAGTGGATCTTCAGTGGTCAACTCTGCATCATCTGACTCCACTATCACATCAACCGCATCAATAAGAGAGCAATTCGTGAACTCACTAGGGCGCCTCATGGAATTTTGCACATTGAATATGATCTCCTCATCATTCAACCTCATCTTGAGTTCCCCAGCTTTACAATCAATTAGAGTTCTCCCGGTGGCTAGGAATCGTCTTCCTAGGATTATAAGAATTTCCTCGTCCACCTTGCAATCAAGAATAACAAAATCGGCGGGAAACACGAACTTCCCTACCTAGATAAGAACATCATCTAAAATACCAAATGGATGCTTAACCATCCTATCAGCAAGCTATAATAACATAGAGGTAGGCCTGGCTCTCCCAATGACTAGCGTCTTATAAATAACTAAGGGCATGAGGTTAGTGGTTGCCCCTAAATCACACAATGCCTTTGTAAAAGCATAATTCCCTATAGTGCATGGGATGGTGAAGCTACCTGGATCAGATATCTTCTCAGCTATGGGTCTGGAGACCACTGCACTACAAGTCTGGGTAAGGTTACGGTGGCCAAGTCTTGGAAATCAAATTTCTACGACATCAAATCTTTCATCATCTAGGCATACCCAAGCATTTCTTTTAAAGCTTCAATTAAGGGAATGTTTACCTGGATTTTCTTGAGCATCTCAAAGAACTTTTTGTATTGTTCTTCTTTCTGGTGTTTGGCCAACCTTTAGGGGAATGGTGGTGGAGGCCTCTTCTTCCCAATGACTTGGGACTTTTTCTTTTCTATCACTTTCTCTTCAATCTGCTGCTCTACCTGTTCACCTACTTTCTCCGTTCCCTGCTGCACCTCTTTATTTTCAGCAACTAGCTGGACTGTAACTTCTATCAACCGTGTGGACTCATCCAGTTCAATGGGCACTGGAGTGAGTGTCTCAGCCTGTGTGTCGATTTTCTCTCTTTCTTTCTCAGCTTCAAGATCTCTACCACTTCTCAGAGTCTCTGCCATCAGCTGCTTTAGGACTTGGTCTTATGGGTTTGTTTGTGTATCTGCAGGCAATGTCCCTTGAGAACGATTGTTAAGTGACATAGCAATCTGGCCCATCTGTACTTCCATATTCTTGATCGTTGCATCATGTGCATCTATTCTTTCATTGGTTTTGGCATTTGACCCAATTAGCTACTGCATCATAGCTTTCAACTCTGCTAACCTATCATCATGTCTACCCCTATGCTGTGATGGAGGTGGATTATATCTCTGCTGGTGATTGCTGAAATTCTGAGGTCTAGGATATGGATCCATGTTGTGTGGTGGCCTCATACCTGCTGCATTATATTATGGCTGAGGAGGCCTACACTACTGTGGATCATACTGACCCCAACTCTAGTTACCTTGTCGCTGCCCTCCATAGTTCTCCACATAATTCATGTCTTCATGCTGATGATGATGTTCCTGGTCTGCAGCCCATGGATTACCTATGGGTTGGCTAATGCAAGATGTGCATAACCCCTGATTCTTCCACCTTCTTTGTCAGGATGCTCATTTGTGTCAATAAAGTTGCCACGTTCTCCTCTAGGGTGTTGGATGGATACAGAGGTACAGAGTGTACCACTGGAGTGATAGGGGCATTCCTGGTTGTACACTCGGAATTTTGAGCCATCTTGTCTAGCAAATTTTGGCCCCCTCTCCAAGTCTTGCTCAGAAAAGCCCCACCTGCTGAAGCATCTACAATATTCTTCATGCTGTCTGAAAGCCCCATGTAGAATCTTTGACCCAACATCTGCTCATGAATCCCATGGTGAGGACACATAACAAGCATACCCTTGAATCTGCCCCAAGTTTCATGTAATGTCTCCATTGGTTTCTGCTTGAAGCTCACAATCTCATCAATTTGTTGAGTTGTCTTGTTAGGTGGATAAAACTTGTTGTGGAATTGCTTGACTAACTCATCCCAAGTTGCAATAGTGTTTATAGGGAGTGAGTATAGCAATATCTGTGCAGCCCCTGTAACTGAGAACGGAAAGAGGAATAGTCTGATGGCTTCCAGAGTCACATTCGGTTGCCTTTGTGTCTCGCATATTGAGAGAAAGTTATTTAGGTGCTGCTGTGGATCTTCAACCTGAGACCGAGAGAATAATCCCTTGTTTTGCAACAATTGTAGCATGTTGTTGGTAATCTGGAAAGACTCAGCTTGAATTGCTGGCACAACAATGGCAGTTGCCAAATTATCCAATGTGGGTTGTTCCTAGTCATATAGTGCACCTTCCTGTGCCTCCTGCACCTCTTGCATATTTAACCCGACTTGCTGGTTTGGTTCGTTTACATCACCCATGTCGAACTCTAGTTTGATTGGTTGTTGAGATTGCTGAATTTTTTAATAGCCTTGTTACGTGCCCGGAAAGTTTGCTCGGGGTCTAAGAGTCCTTTAATTAGTTCTCCAGTCCTTGCAGATTTTCTAGGCATGCACCTGAGTAACCAAATCAACAACCTTCAAAATATTCAATGTAAAGTGTAGAAAGAACTTGACTACACAAGAATCTTGAAGTTCTGTCAATGTCAATTGATAATTCCATTAATTCCCCGGCAACGGTGCCAAAATTGATTCACGTCCAAGCAACAGTCGGAGTCAATATAACCTGGTCTAATAAGTCCAAGATCGATCCCACAGGGAATTAACCTACCAATTACAACTTTCACAACCCAAGAGTACTTCTGAATCAAGTTCCCAAAATTTTGAGTATATGTTTGTGAGTGAATTTCAAACTACTACTTTTTGCAAGAATTAAAAAGGCTTAAAAGAAAGAATTGAATATTGGGTAAAATAATATGGAAAAAGACTAAGGTATTGATTTCCCCTATTGATGGAATCCCTTATCGTTATGCTCATACAAATTGTCAATATATTCTATCAATCATGAATGCTATTTCTACCATAACCCTCTCCCGAGCAATTACAATAATTTACTAGTGCACTCTCCCGAGCTATCCTAGCTAGCTTTAATTTGAATAGTTCACTTAAGATTGCACCCAAGACTTTGTTATTTCTAACCCCGTCTTTACGCCTAAAGTTATAGATTCCTCCAATAACCTAGGTGTGGTGTTGTTCAACAATATATCTAAATATGCACTCTTTTCCAAGTTATGCACACTAAATAGGCACAGCTAATTGGGAGCTCTGCCAATTAACTACAATAAGAATGAAGCTGAACAAATAGAAATCTAGCTAACAATTTGTAATCACATAAACGATAAGTTCATCACTCAATAGGTTCCATCAAAACCTTAGAAAATGATTTAGCTACTCCTGCTAAAATAAACTAGAATAATAATTGAATTCATAAAATAATACTTGATATAAAATAAAGGAATGAGTTGAGAGAGTTCTCTCTTACTAATTGTCTTGCAAAAGTAGTGAAAAATACACAACATGCCTCTATTGGGCGAACTAGGAGTTTATATAGAGGTTTTAGGGCTAAAAACCTGAATTTGTACACAACTAGGAATAATTCTGCGGCGCCTTCCGTGGTTCGTCCGCGGTCGCGGACGGACCGCGAACAATCAACTTCAGAGAGCCTATTTTTTCGCGGTTCATCCGCGGTCGCGAGTGAACCGGGGATGAACAACACTTCTGATTTTTCTCTGATTCTTCAAGCTCACTTCACTTAACTCTTCACTTTGCCTTTTCATCAACATGTGACTCTAAAATAGCTCCTTTTAGCATCCAATGTATCATATGTACCTATAACACACCAACAAATACTAATCAAAGCATTTTGCCATCATAAACAACATTAATTCAACAACAAAGTGTGATTATTTAGGGCATAATTATAGACTCTACTAAACCTCCTCATGACTCATGAGACCTAGTAACCTATGCTCTTATACCAACTTGTTACGACCAAATTTCCAAACCTGGTCGTGATGGCACCTATCGTGAAGACAAGGTCAGCCAACTAACCCAAACTCGTCTCTTAACAATTTTTAAACATAATGAATGGATAATATAACTTAAATAGCATTGGTTAACAATATTTACAACCCAACTCAGCTCGATCGGGGTGTCACAAATCATGACCATCTAAGGAAGATTGAACACAACTACAGGGCCAATAATAACATACAAAATAAAAGTCTGGAATCCAAAAGATGAAGTCCAGTGCCACGAACGCTGGCAGTCATCTTCCTCCGCTATAATTTTTGTACTTTCAATCCGCTAATAACCCGCTACCGGGTGAACAATACCTACAACTGCACGCAAGGTGTAGGGAGTAAAGTGAGTACTCCAACTTATTGAGCAATAAGAGTAAATAATAACTGAGCAGTCTATCATGCTAAATAGGGTAGTGCAAATCTTTGAGAAAACTGTAAAATCGTGAAATCATTTAGAAAATATATGGCTCAGCTAAAACCTCTTTTGAAAATATCCTTTTCCAACAGTTAAAAAATTAATGTGTAATCAAATAGTGCAAGTCCGCACATAAGTCAGCCCCTCGGACACAGCACTTCATTAATAAACAACACTTGGGTATCTAGTAAACAGTGCAAGAAAATAGCATGGATGCCAATGTTATGTAAGGCCCCGTAAAATATTTGTGCATAAAACCTAGTAGCTATGGTGTCATGGTCCGAATAAATGTGTTAGGAATGCGTAGAATTCTTCGCGGCGAGCTTGCTCGCCGCGGTTCGGACCCTTGGTAGTGATTTAAGTTTCAAAAATGTAGAGAATTAATTTTTCCAAAAAATGTCAAATATGCGGTCAAGAATGCGACCGCAAACCTGACATGCGGACCGCATTCTTGCCGCAAAACGTTCCAGAGAGTTTCCCAAAAATCGTGTCAAAAGTGCGGTCGATATGCGATCGCATGTCAAATCTACGGTGCACTTTGCGACCGCAGATCAAGCATGCGGACCGCATTCTGGCCGCATTCCTTAACAGAACCTGTGTAAAATTTGGGGCAATTCTGCGGTCACTATGCGGACCGCATGTTGATTCTGCGGTCGCATAGTGCACCGCATAATTGACCCCGGCCCCGATTTTTGTAACATTTTGACCCGATCTCTTCTTTAATATAACACACTTCTTCTTCATTTTATCATATCATCTTACCAAAATTAGAGAGAGAAGAGAGGGTTTTTAGAGAGAGAAATCTTTCATCTTCAAAGATTGTTCCAACCATCTTAATTCCAAGGGATCTTAGGGCAAGGATTCAACTTCCCCAATCTTTTCAAGGTAAAAACCCTAACTATTTTCTTTGACTTTCAGTTTTAATTGGGTAAAGAGAGGTTTGGATATAATAGCATTTGAAAATAGAATTTTTACACTCATGCATGATTATTGAACTTGATTTTTAGTAAAAAGAAGTGAGTAGAAGTAAGAGTCTTCAAGAACAAGGTTGGCAAGAGTAAGATAGCTTGGGTAAGCATAAAGTAGGAAGTTAACGGAAGAAAACTCACCACCAGGTATGTATGGCTAATTTTGATTCTTGTAAAATCGCCCAAATGTGTGCGAATCGTTTTGGAATGTGTCAAATTGAGAAATTTTACGTAATTCTTTGATTTCCTTGTTGGGCATTTGATTGATGTTGAACTACGTGTGGTGTGGTATGAAATATGAATTGAAAGATAAAAAGGTAATCGAGATTGGTAAAGAATTGGGAACAACCATTGTGATGGCATATTTGGCTTATTGTGGAAGAAATTTTAAACACCTTAATTGTGGTAAATTGTTGAACATGATTATGTGGGCATTTTCGATTTTGGAATACTTGTAACTTGGTTTTGATATTGGCTTGAGAAGAAATTGAGAACATGAACCAATGTGTAAGTTGCTTATTTGAACTTGTTGAAATTGTGTGTAGTACCTTATCTGCTTTTTGAAATTGTTGTGTTTTCAACTGTAAGGCGGGGTCGTGTTGCGCGCCGCAACGTGGGGAAATAAGGTGTGGGTTGGGGTGATAAGGGTGGCCGAGGTAATAAGGGTGGTCGGGGGCAATAAGGATGGAAAGCGATCGAAATCGCTATTGAAAATTGATACAAAAATCAATAATGTGAAATTGTGAAAGGAGACAGCAGGAGAGTTTGCAACCTGTGGGGCACTGATTGCCCCTTTGTTTGACTACTTGTGCTTTACGTGATTGATTGGTTATTGTTAAATTGGTTGATCGTAGAAAGTGCTTTGTGTGAGAATTATTTGAAATGAGGAAAATGTGGAAATATGGTTGGCTGGCTTAATTAATTGTTGATGTAATTTAATGGCTTGAGTTTACTTGGGACAAAGTTTGTCCATACATACCAGTACAATTCAAGTGTACTCACGTCCCTTTTGCCGGGGGCGCTACATTCGTGTCATGATTGTAGGTGGATCAGTAGCAGGCACTTCAGCTCATCGGCAGTAGTATCCTTCTCCTTCCACCGCCCGTTTTGGTGAGCCCCTTTCTTCCTCGGGGCCTTGTGTGGTTCATGCCACTCGGTTTAGATTTCATTTTGGTTTTGTAAGGTATAGCCGGAGCCTTGTTACCGGCAAGTATTTTATTTCCCTTTTTGTATCCTAGAGGCTCCATAGACATGTAAACTGTGGGATTGTGGCCTATGTATATGTATGGGGCGTTGTAAATATAAGTTATGAACTTGTTAGTGAATCAATCACATGGTTATGTTTATGCATTATGAAATCAGTCATTATTTGTAAAATATTTGGTTAATGAGAAACAATCAACACAGGGTTAACGCGTGGGAATGAAAGGCACCCAGGTCCGCTTGACTGGGGCAACTCGGTCAGGCGCCGGTCATGTCCCTCGATTTGGGGCGTGACAAACTTGGTATCAGAGCTTAAGGTTTTAAAGTGTCCTAGGATGTCTCGGAGCCGTGTCTAGTAGTGCCCTTCTTATAGGTGTGTTGTCGACCACATCATATAAGTAGGGGGCTACACGAGCATTTAGGAATTTACCTACTTCTTTGTTAATCTATATCGTGCGGTAAAGTGCAATGTGGAAATATCTGTGTCTAATTCGCGCCTTGTTCCCAAATTTTCAGAATATGGCACCTAAGTAGAAGGCTAGACTCGGACTTAGGGCCAATGCCGGCCCAAGTGCAGCTGTTAATCATGTACCCGATGCCGTGGGAGAGAATGACCCACCAGTCCCGAATTTGCCTGACCCATCTGTTCAAAACCCAAGTGTCCCTATCCCAGCTGCGGCAGAGGATGCCACCATTCCTCCTGCCAGTGTTCCTGACTCAAATACAGTTCCCGCTTCGGGCTCTACTATCTCTAATGAAGATCTTAGGGGAGCCATCCATATGTTAACACAGCTAGTGGCCGCCCAGGCCCAGAGATCCCATGATGCCCCTGCATCCTCCAGCGGACAGGGAGATTCCTTTGGCTCCAGAGTCTACCAGTTCTTGCGATTGGCCCCTCCGGAATTTTCAGGTACCGATCCAGAGGCTGACCCACAGGAATTCCTTGATGAGATATACAAGACCCTCAGAGTGATGAAGGCTACAGATATAGAGGGGGTAGAGTTGGCCTCTTACAGGCTGAAGGGAGCAGCACGTTCATGGTTCGAAATGTGGGAGGATTCCCGTGAGGAAGGGGGCCCTCCGGCCAGATGGGATGAGTTCGTAGATGCATTTATGGACCACTTCCTGCCTGCCGAGGTGATGGCAGCCCGTGCCACGGAGTTCGAGGTCCTCAAGCAGGGCAGTATGAGTGTTTGGGAGTATCACATGCAGTTCGTAAGGTTGTCCAAGTATGCTCCTCATTTAGTGTCGACCATGGATGCCAGGGTTCGACGGTTTGTTCAGGGCCTTAGCCCTTTGGTGGTGAATGAGGCCGCCACAGCAGCTTTGCACTCAGACATGAACTATGGGAGGATTGTGGGGTTTGCTCAGGGCCACAGAGGCCAGGAAATTGAAGATTCGTGCAGAAAGAGAAAGTAGCAGCAGGGCCCGGTCAATGGGTCGTTCAGGGAGATCACTTCCAGGGAGGGGGTCATCAGGGCCATCTCAGTCATATGCTCAGTCCTCCGCGAGTGCACCGCCATCTATGCACAGTCAACAGCAGGGCAGTTACTCGAGACCCGGTTCAGATAGCAGAAGGTCTCGTCAGTCTGGTCATCCTGCGGTGAGATCCCAGCAACAGGGGAGACCTACATGCCCCAAGTGTGGGAGATTTCAAATAGAGACTTGCTACCTTGACATCCCGGTATGCTTCGGGTGCGGGGTGAGAGGTCACATTCAGCGAGACTGTCGTGCACCCCGTCAGGGTATAGGTAGGGGATCTGCTCAGTCATCCGGTTCTTCAGCTGCTACATCATCAGCGCGTACTCCAGCAGCAGCAGGGCGTGGTGCAGCTAGGGGTGGAGCTCGGGGTAGGGGTGGACCTAGCCGATTCTATGCATTGAGTGACCGCCAGAATGCCGAGGCTTCTCCAGATGTTGTTACAGGTATCCTGTCTGTTCAAACTATTGATTGCTGTGCCCTTATTGATCCAGGGTCCTCCTTGTCTTATGTTACTCCATTCATTGCTTCAAGCTTTGGGATAGAACCCGAACAACTTCATGAGCCGTTCTCTGTGTCGACTCCTATTGGTGATTCTATTACAGCCTCACGAGTCTATAGAAATTGTGTTGTTACGGTGGGTGGTCGTGATACCACAGCCGATCTTATTGAGCTTGGGATGGTAGATTTTGATGTAATTATGGGGATGAATTGGCTCTATTCGTGCTTTGCCAAACTTGACTGTCGAACGAGAGTTATGAGGCTCGAGTTCCCTAACGAGCCAGTTATTGAATGGAGAGGAAATGGTGTAGTGCCAAGGGGTAGGTTTATTTCCTACGTTAAGGCTTCGAAGATGATTAAGAAAGGGTGTATCTATCACCTGGTTCGGGTAACGGACACCGCCTCAGATGTGCCTACCCTCGAGTCCGTGCCAATTGTGAATGAATTTCCTGAAGTGTTTCCAGATGAGCTTCCAGGCATCCCGCCGGATAGGGAGATTGATTTCGGAATTGATGTATTGCCGGATACTCAGCCAATATCCATTCCACCATACAGAATGGCGCCAGCAGAGTTAAGGGAGTTAAAGGAGCAGCTGAGGGATTTATTAGAGAAAGGGTTCATACGACCGAGTGTGTCGCCATGGGGTGCTCCGGTTCTCTTTGTCAGAAAGAAGGATGGGTCCCTTCGAATGTGTATTGATTATCGGCAGCTTAACAAAGTCACCATTAGGAATAAATATCCATTGCCTCGAGTGGATGATCTGTTTGACCAATTGTAGGGAGCGAGGTACTTCTCAAAGATTGATTTACGGTCTGGGTACCACCAGTTGAAAATCAGGGAGCAGGATATTCCTAAAACCGCCTTCGGAACTCGTTATGGTCACTTTGAGTTTTTGGTTATGTCTTTTGGGCTAACCAACGCCCCAGCAGCTTTCATGGACCTTATGAATCGGGTTTTCAAGCCATTCCTAGATTCCTTTGTGATTGTATTCATTGACGATATTCTCATCTACTCTCGGAGAAGGGAAGATCATGCCGTTCACCTCAGAGCAGCATTGCAGACCCTTCTTCAGCATCAACTGTATGCCAAGTTCTCAAAATGTGAGTTTTGGTTGGAGTCCGTAGCTTTTCTAGCGCATGTTATTTCCAGTGAGGGAATTATGGTGGATCCTCAGAAGATTGCGGCAGTGAAAGATTGGCCTAGACCCACGACCCCGACAGAGATTCGTAGCTTTTTGGGTTTGGCAGGGTACTATCGGAGATTTGTAGAGGGATTCTCAACCCTCGCTTCCCCATTGACAAAACTGACGCAGAAGGCAGTGAAGTTCCAGTGGTCCGATGCTTGTGAGAAAAGTTTCCAAGAATTGAAGTCAAGATTGACCTCGGCACCGGTATTGGCCTTGCCAGAAGGCACAGAGGGATTTGTGGTTTATTGTGATGCCTCCGGGGTTGGTTTGGGATGTGTATTGATGCAGCACGGGAAAGTCATATCTTACGCTTCCAGGCAACTCAAGAATCACGAGAAGAATTATCCGACGCATGATTTGGAGCTTGCAGCTGTTGTGTTTGCTTTGAAAATATGGCGGCACTATCTTTATGGAGTTCATGTAGATGTGTTTTCGGACCACAAGAGCCTCCAGTATTTGTTCAAGCAGAAAGAGCTGAATCTGAGACAGCGGCGGTGGTTAGAATTGCTCAAGGACTATGATATGAACATATTGTACCATCCAGGAAAGGCAAATGTGGTAGCCGACGCTCTTAGTCGAAAATCCATGGGTAGTTTGGCTCATTTGGGTGTGGATCGGAGACCCCTGGCTCGAGAGGTTTACCAATTAGCCAGTTTGGGGGTTCGTATCTCGGCGTCAGCCGAGGGGGATATCTTGGTGCATAATGGAGCAGAATCATCATTGGTCGCGGAAATCAAGGAAAAACAGTTCATGGATCCAGCATTGGTTCGGGTGAAGGAAGCAGTCATGAATGACAAGACCTCAGCATTTGTACTCAGCGGCGAAGATGGTGTATTGCGGTGTCAAGATAGGCTATGTGTTCCGGATGTGGACGAGCTTCGGGAAAGAGTGATGGCAGAGGCTCATACTTCCAGGTATTCCGTGCACCCTGGTTCAACGAAAATGTATCACGATCTCAAGGAGATTTATTGGTGGAACGGTATGAAAAGGGATGTGGCAGGCTTTGTAGCTAAATGTCCGAACTGTCAACAAGTGAAGGCCGAGCATCAACGGCCCGGTGGATTAACTCAGCTTATAGAAATACCAAGGTGGAAATGGGAGATGATCAATATGGATTTCGTGGTGGGGTTACCTCGCACTCAGCGTAAGTTCGATTCAGTATGGGTGATAGTAGATCGACTTACCAAATCAGCTCACTTCCTGCCTGTCAAGTCCACTGATACTACGGAGCAATATGCAAGATTGTACATCAAGGAGATAGTAAGGCTTCATGGCACTCCACTTTCTATCATCTCGGATCGCGGGGCTCAGTTCACAGCTAACTTTTGGAAGAAGTTTCAGCAAGGTTTGGGAACTCAGGTGAATCTCAGCACAGCTTTCCATCCACAGACCGATGGACAGGCCGAGCGGACCATTCGGACGCTTGAAGATATGTTGCGGGCTTGTGTCTTAGATTTTAAAGGTAATTGGGATGAACACTTGCCACTGATAGAATTTGCTTACAATAAAAGCTATCATGCTAGCATTCAAATGGCCCCGTTTGAGGCATTGTACGGGAGAAGATGTAGGTCGCCAATCGGGTGGTTTGAGGTAGGTGAAGCGGAATTGCTAGGGCCAGATATGGTGTACGAAGCTATGGAAAAGGTCAAGGTTATTCAGGAAAGAATGAAAACAGCACAGAGTCGTCAAAAGTCCTATGCAGACGTTCGTCGAAGGGATTTGGAGTTTCAAGTCGATGATTGGGTGTTCTTGAGGGTATCTCCTATGAAGGGAGTCATGCGATTCGGAAAGAAAGGGAAATTGAGTCCTAGGTATGTCGAGCCATATCGGATCGTTCAAAGGATTGGTCAAGTTGCTTATAGGCTAGAGTTGCCTCCTGAGATGTCATCAGTGCATCCGGTATTCCATGTGTCCATGTTGAAGAAAGTGATTGGAGATCCATCCACCATCATGCCAATCGAAGCTATAGAGGTTAATGAAAATTTGTCATATGAAGAAGTTCCAGTTGCCATTCTTGATAGGCAAGTCCGTAAGTTGAGAAATAAGGAAGTTGCCTCTGTTAAAGTATTGTGGCGAAGTCAACAAGTTGAGGAGGCCACATGGGAAGCGGAAAAAGAGATGAAGGAAAAGTACCCCCATTTGTTCGATCAAGCCTAGAGAAATTAGGTGACCCTCCTACTCCTAGTAACTGCGTCATCTTGCCTAAGTTGTTTCCCTCTTAGTATTAGTAAAGTCTCCTTCATTTTGTAATGAGTTAAATGTGTTGTTACCTTGGGTCACTTGAACCGTTCTTGATAAATGAAATCCTTATAAAGATTTACGTGTTTAATAAACAACTAATAGTAAGTGTAGATTGGTAATGGTTTGTTAAGTGTACATGGTGTGTTAAAATGGTTAAATAAGGTAAGAATTCATTGAAGTGACTAGTTTATGTGCAATTGTAACAATGTGATAGAATATGTGCATTCGTTGAGGTAAGAAAGTGTATACCAGTTGTGAAAAGTGTTGTATTTGTGTATTGTTGTTTGGTAATGTGTTTCGGGGGCCCTCTGACAGGTGGATATGTCCATAATACAAAGGAAACTCCGGCGAAATTTTTCTAAAATATAAGAGTTAGTCAAAATTTTGATGGTTGCATATCATGTCTTTCAAAACCAACTCATTTATTTCAAAATCCTCATTCGAGGACGAATGATCTTAAGGGGAGAGGATGTAAGGCCCCGTAAAATATTTGTGCATAAAACCTAGTAGCTATGGTGTCATGGTCCGAATAAATGTGTTAGGAATGCGTAGAATTCTTCGCGGCAAGCTTGCTCGCCGCGGTTCGGACCCTTGGTAGTGATTTAAGTTTCAAAAATGTAGAGAATTAATTTTTCCGAAAAATGTCAAATATGCGGTCAAGAATGCGACCGCAAACCTGACATGCGGACCGCATTCTTGCCGCAAAACGTTCCAGAGAGTTTCCCAAAAATCGTGCAAAAGTGCGGTCGATATGCGATCGCATGTCAAATCTGCGGTGCACTTTGCGACCGCGGATCAAGCATGCGGACCGCATTCTGGCCGCATTCCTTAACAGAACCTGTGTAAAATTTGGGGCAATTCTGCGGTCACTATGCGGACCGCATGTTGATTCTGCGGTCGCATAGTGCACCGCATAATTGACCCCGGCCCAAATTTTTGTAACATTTTGACCCGATCTCTTCTTTAATATAACACACTTCTTCTTCATTTTATCATATCATCTTACCAAAATTAGAGAGAGAAGAGAGGGTTTTTCGAGAGAGAAATCTTTCATCTTCAAAGATTGTTCCAACCATCTTAATTCCAAGGGATCTTAGGGCATGGAATCAACTTCCCCAATCTTTTCAAGGTAAAAACCCTAACTATATTCTTTGACTTTCAGTTTTAATTGGGTAAAGAGAGGTTTGGATATAATAGCTTTTGAAAATAGAATTTTTACACTCATGCATGATTATTGAACTTGATTTTTAGTAAAAAGAAGTGAGTAGAAGTAAGAGTCTTCAAGAACAAGGTTGGCAAGAGTAAGATAGCTTGGGTAAGCATAAAGTAGGAAGTTAACGGAAGAAAACTCACCACCAGGTATGTATGGGTAATTTTGATTCTTGTAAAATCGCCCAAATGTGTGCGAATCGTTTTGGCATGTGTCAAATGAGAAATTTTACGTAATTCTTTGATTTCCTTGTTGGGCATTTGATTGATGTTGAACTACGTGTGGTGTGGTATGAAATATGAATTGAAAGATAAAAAGGTAATCGAGATTGGTAAAGAATTGGGAACAACCATTGTGATGGCATATTTGGCTTATTATGGAAAAAATTTGAAACACCTTAATTGTGGTAAATTGTTGAACATGATTATGTGGGAATTTTCGATTTTGGAATACTTGTAACTTGGTTTTGATATTGGCTTGAGAAGAAATTGAGAACATGAACCAATGTGTAAGTTGCTTATTTGAACTTGTTGAAATTGTGTGTAGTACCTTATCTCCTGTTTGAAATTGTTGTGTTTTCAACTGTAAGGCGGGGTCGTGTTGCGCGCCGCAACGTGGGGAAATAAGGTGTGGGTTGGGGTGATAAGGGTGGCCGAGGTAATAAGGGTGGTCAGGGGCAATAAGGATGGAAAGCGATCGAAATCGCTATTGAAAATTGATACAAAAATCAATAATGTGAAATTGTGAAAGGAGACAGCAGGAGAGTTTGCAACCTGTGGGGCACCGATTGCCCCTTTGTTTGACTACTTGTGCTTTACGTGATTGATTGGTTATTGTTAAATTGGTTGATCGTAGAAAGTGCTTTGTGTGAGAATTATTTGAAATGAGGAAAATGTGGAAATATGGTTGGCTGGCTTAATTAATTGTTGATGTAATTTAATGGCTTGAGTTTACTTGGGACAAAGTTTGTCCATACATACCAGTACAATTCAAGTGTACTGACGTCCCTTTTGCCGGGGCGCTACATTCGTGTCATGATTGTAGGTGGATCAGTAGCAGGCACTTCAGCTCATCGGCAGTAGTATCCTTCTCCTTCCACCGCCCGTTTTGGTGAGCCCCTTTCTTCCTCGGGGCCTTGTGTGGTTCATGCCACTCGGTTTAGATTTCATTTTGGTTTTGTAAGGTATAGCCGAAGCCTTGTTACCGGCAAGTATTGTATTTCCCTTTTTGTATCCTAGAGGCTCCATAGACATGTAAACTGTGGGATTGTGGCCTATGTATATGTATGGGGCGTTGTAAATATAAGTTATGAACTTGTTAGTGAATCAATCACATGGTTATGTTTATGCATTATGAAATCAGTCATTATTTGTAAAATATTTGGTTAATGAGAAACAATCAACACAGGGTTAACGCGTGGGGATGAAAGGCACCCAGGTCCGCTTGACTGGGGCAACCCGGTCAGGCGCCGGTCATGTCCCTCGATTTGGGGCGTGACATGTTATGAGAGTGCTGGATGTCATGCCACATAGTACAACCAGAAATCAATACATGAATGCAATGTAATGCAGGTGACCAGTACAACTCAGGTACCCACAACAACATGTAATCCGAGCCAACCGTACATTTAACATCAATGGTGCTCACTAGGGGTGTGTACAGACACTGGAGGGGCTCCTATAGCCTAAGCGCAATATCAAGCCATCTCGTGGCATCAATAAATCCTTGGTCCGTCATAGTTACCTAACCGTTCAGTCATTGTTACCTGACAAATTTACATCATACAGTGTCATTATTACCACTGTTTCAAGTCACATCATACAATGTTATTGTTACCACTGTTTCAAGTCACATCGTACAGTGTCATTGCTACTACTGTTTCAAATTACTATTGCGGCACGCAACCCAATCCATGCTCAGTCCATAATTGCACATAAGCCACTTGGGCAATATTAAAATAATGGTTCTCAGCTCAAAATATCAATAAAATATTGTTTAGGTTTTCAAATCTTAGAAAAATGGCTGAGTTTGCAAAACCGTATTAAAACCCTGGACCGATATCAAATGATATGCAAAGTAATGCAAAAATAGTCATACAAATCCTCGAATGATTCAAATAATCGGCGTGAAGCACAACATATGGTAAGCAACCCAAATCATGATAGCATCAAGTAAGTTTCAGTCAATTACGCAGTAAAATCAACAACCGAGACGGAGAAAGTCATATCCCCAATGGTGCTCTACCCCGTGCTTATATCCGGTGTGCAAGTCACTTCAATACAACAATATGATGTGCAAATCTGGGTTTCAAACCCTCAGGATATCATTTACAATTAATACTCACCTCGAACCGGCAAAATCTCTAGTTCGCGACGCCTATGCCCCTCAAACCAGCCTCCACGCACGTCAAATCTAACCAAAATCAGAGCGAATACATCACACTATGCCAAGGCAACGATTCCCAATAAAACATATTCAAAATATAGCAAGAATCTCGAAACTAGAAAAGCTCGAGCATAGGGCCCGCTTCTCAAAAATTATAAAACTCTCATTATCAGATTCCTCGTCTCACTACAAGTCCATTGATACCAAGAACTCCTAAATCCGAGCTCAAATGACCTATCAAATTCCAATTTCAAATATCCAAACTCAAGCCCTAGCTTTACCCCCCTTTTTAATGAATTTCAACCAATTTCCATGTTAAATCCAACATAATCTTGTGTATTTAGGCCAAGGAACTTACCTCAAATCATTTCTCCTTGAATCCCTCTTCAAAATTGCCTCAAAGCTCTCAAAGCTCGCTAAAAAATGGTGGAAATAACATAACCCTCGAGGATGAAAATGATATCTTAAACCTTTCAGTCCAGGTCGATTTTTGCTTCTGCAGATTCAATATCGCTTTTGCCACTTCAGTTTATGCGGTCAATGTCCGCTTTTGTGGACTTTTAACTTAAGGCACCCACTGCATCTGCGGTCCCTATTTCGCTTCAGCGGGACCGCCTATGCAGTCCACTTTTCCGCTCCTGCCGACTCAGACAAAGACCCAAAATTCTGCTTCTGCGAGACTGCACCTGCGGTCCCATAACTGCAGGTGCGAAATCAACAGAAACCAGTAGCATCAACATGCAACAAACTTTAAAATCTTTCTATTGAACCACCCGAACTCACCCCAAGGCCCCCGGGACCTCAACAAAAAACACAAACATGATACAATGCCTTATTCGAACTTGCTCCAATCATCAAAACACCATGATTAACACTGAAATCAACAAATTACATCAAATTAAAGCCTAAGTAAACTTCCGAAATGCACTTTCGATCAAAAACCCAACCAAACGATGTACGAATGACCTTAAATTTTTGCGTACACATCAAAAATCACATATCTAAGCTACAACAACTCTCGGAATTCCATTCCGACCATCGGATCAACTCTCACCTATCAACCGAAATTTGCCAAAATACTAACTTCGCCAATTCAAGCCTAATTCTACACCGGACCTCCAAAATCGATTCCGATCGCACTCCTAAGTCACAAATCATCCCCTGAAGCTAACTAAATCACCGAAAGTCACATCCGAGCCTTATAACTCATAAGTCAATGTCTGGTTGACTTTTTCAACTTAAGCCTTCCTTAAAGAGACTAAATGTCCCATTTTTTATTTAAACCAATCCAAATCAACTCTAACATACCACATAACGATAACAAAACATCAAGAAGCATATAATGAGTGAAACAAAGCAGTAACACATGAGATGACGGGTCGGGTCTTCACATCTGGTGTCGTGAATGCTAGCGGTCACACTGCTCAACTACAATAGTAATACCTTCAATTAGCTCAAAACCCGCTACTGAGTGAAGAATATCTACATCTGCATGCGAGATGCAGGGAGTAAAGTGAGTACTCCAACTCAGTGAGTAATAAATGTAAGTAATAACCGAGTAGCCATAAATCACGTTAAGCAAGCCATCATGCTATATTGGGGAAGTCTAGCCCTTGAGAAAAACAGTGAAACCGTGAAATCTTTAGAAATATCTTGGCTGAGTTTCAAACCTGTTTTGAAAATATCTTTTTCCAATAGTTAAGCAAATGAATGCGAAACAAGTAGCGCAAACCAGCACAAAAGTCAGCCCCTTGGGCACAACACTTTGTTAACAAATAACACCAGGATATCGGGTAATTAGTGCAAGAAGTAGCATGGGAGCTAATGAAATGAGAGTGTTGAATGTCACAACAAATAATACAGATAGGGACAAATGCATGAGTGCAATGCAATGCATATGACGGTACACTCTGGTACCCACTATGACGTGCAGTCCAAGCCATCCATATATTTAACATCGACGGTGCTCACTGGAGGTGTGTACAGACTCCGGAGGGGCTCTTACATCACAGCAAAATATCAAGCCATCTCGTGGCATCAACCAATCTCTCGACCTCAGTATCAATATAACACTGTTGCGGCATGTAGCCCGATCTGTGCTCAGTCCAGAAATGCACATATAACATTGTTGCGGCACAGAACTCAATCCATGCTCAGTCCAGAATGCACATAAGCCACTTGGGAAATGTTAAAATAATAGTTCTCAGCTCAAAACATCAAGAAAATATAGTTTCAGTTTTCAGATCTTAGAAAGATGGTTGAGTTTACGAAACAGTATTTAAAACCTTGGACCGAGATCAATAATATGCAAAAATGATGCAAAAACAGTGATGACAATTCCTGAAGGATTCAAATAATTGGTGCGAAGTCCAAATATGACAATCAGTCTAAATCATGAAATATCAAATAAGTTACAGTTAATTACACAGTAAAATCAACACTCAGGATGGAACAAGTCACAATCCCCAACTGTGCTCTACCCCATGCTCTCTATCTGGCGTGCAAGCCACCTCAATATAGCACTATGGGTGCTAATCTGGGGTTTCAAACCCTCATGATATCATTTACAATCATTACTCACCTCGAGCTGGTTAAAACTCTAGCTCGCGACACCTTTGCCCCTCAAATTGGCCTCCACGTGTGTCGAATCGAACCAAGATTAGAGCGAATACATCACAATATGCTAAGGGAACAATACCAAATCGAAAAAATTGGAAAATAGCAAAAAATCTTGAAACTAGCAAAACTCGAGCCCCGGACCCACTTCTAAAAAAATCATAAAATTAACATCAATGGATTCCTCATATCCTCATGAGTTTATACATACTAAGAACTCTTAAATGTGAGATCAATTGATCCATCAAATCCCAATTTAACATCTCTAAATACCAAGACCTAGTTCATCAATTTTAGGCTTGATTTCCATGAATTTATGGATGGATTTTACAACAAAAACGAGTATAGAGATCAAAATCTTACCTCCAATAGATTTACCCTTAATTCCCTCTTTAATCTCCACCAAGAATCTCTCAAAATGATCAAACATGGAGAAACAATAACCCAAAATTGCGGAAATGAGCTTTTAAAACATTTTGCCCAGCTCTATATATGTTTCTTCTGTGTGATCACAGCCTTATGCCCGCGATCGCGAAGGGAAAATTCCCAAACTCCCAAAAATGTACTATACGAATGCGACAAAAATGCATGTGAACGCGATGCCTATATTCAAGACTTATGCGATCGCAACCACGCTGATGCGATCGCAAAGGGCAAAACCACAAGGCCCCAAAATCCTTATATGCAGACGAAGAACCTCTTATGCGAACGCAAAGCTCTACCATCTTGCCTTACGCGAACACGAATCACCAGTTGCGAACGCAATGAACAAATTGCCTGCCGTCCAATTTTTCTTCTACGCAATCGGGACACATCCCCCGCGATCGTGAAGGCCAAAAACTCTGCAACATAAAATCTGAAAATCAGCAACTTTGAAATATAGAAAATGGTCCGACTGACCATCCGAAACTCATCCGAGGACCCTGAGACCTCAACCAAAAACACAAACATGATAAAATATCTTATTCAAACATGCTCCAACCATCAAAACACATCAAACAACACTAAAATCATAAATTCTCATCGAATTCAAGCCTAAGTGCTTTAAAATTTTCCGAAACACTCATTCGATCAAAAACCCGACCAAACGACATCCGAATGAGATGAAATTTTTCACACATATCCAAAATCACCTAACGAAGCTACATCAACTGTTGTAATTCCATTCCGACCCTTGGATCAAAATCTCGCCCATCAACCAGAATTAGCCAAAATACTAACATCGCCAATTCAAGTCTAATTCTATACCGGACCTCCAAAATCAGTTATGATCACACTCGTAACTCGCAAATCATCTCTCGAAGCTAGCTGAATAATTAGAAATCACATCCGAGCACTCAAACTCATAAGTTAATGTCTGGTTGACTTTTCCAACTTAAGCATTCTTAAAAGAGACTAAGTGACTCATTTTCTACTAAAACCAATCCAAATCAACTACAACACACCAACTACTGATAATGAAACTTGAAGAAGTATAAAAATGGGGGAAATGGAGCGGTAACTCATGATACAATGGATCGGGTCGTCACATTCTCCCCAGCTTAATCCACCACTCATCCTCGAGCGTACCTACAGTTATTCTAGAAGCCAACCAACAACTGAATAACTTTAACAAGAATATTGTCACACCTCCTTTTTACTTTTAATTGTACACTCGCTATTTACTAAGACACCCCAAGAAGGGATATAATAATAACAATAGGGAAAAAGTTTTTCCACTTAAAGGACAATCAGAACGGGATTTATTTATTAGATTTCAGAGTCTCCACTTGGGAAAATAATGGTGTCCCAAGTCACCGGTTTAATCCCGAATCCGAGGAAATTATGACTCTGTTTAACAGTCCACGAAACTAGAAATCTGGATAAGGAATTCTGTTAAACCGGGAGAAGGTGTTAGGCACTCCCGGATTCCGTCGTTCTAGCACGGTCGCTCAACTGCCGTATTTGTAATATCTGATTTCCTTATATGCCTTAGTCTCAAATGCTATTGATGTTCCGCTTTGGTTAATTTTAGGATTTTTGCGACGTTACAAAAACGCATTTCGAACCACACCGCTAGTACGCCTGTGACCTTAATGTATTTCAGCTTCGCCGGGATTTTGATTTGAGTCACATAAATGTGCACTCATATTAGGACTATATATTTATAATAAATCGTGCCCTAAGATGTCTAGGTCTTGTTAATTTTTGGAAAGACCGTGAAATTTTTTAAACGGTCTTTCCAATTTCTAACATTTTTATAAGAAATTATGAAGGGCCCCACAACTATGCCCTTGTGATTTTGAGAGGCTCATCTCCATTTTTATTAAGGTCTTTTCCTAAATATACTATATTTTCTATTTCTATTTTTTCCTTAGGTATAAATATTTCAGATTTTATGTCATTTTTCATATCATCATTTATTGGGATTCAGGCTCCCTTTTATACACTATTGGGCCTGAAATCCAGGCCTCCTCACATTATTACATCCAGGTGCAGCTGGATAACTAAGTTCCAGCTAGCATTTTCGTTTCTATCCCAAGGTATTAATGCCATGTCAATTAGATCTGGGCCTGTATTCATGGCCAGGCCCAGGTTACTTATATCTAAAGCGGAATCAAAGCAGATCAACATTTAAACAACAATACTACGAACAAATACTTACAATTAACTATTTCAAATAATGGCAAATTACATTTGATCCTTACTATTTTCAGTATTGTCAATTAACTAAATATGTCAACACTAGTTTAATCAACTTGTTACTATTTAACTACTAAATTAATAGGGTATGAATCTATGAATTATCTATTAATTGAGACACTATTTACAGAGATTTCTCTCATTAAACTGAAAAACAATGTTCTAAGCTTCAACTAGACATGCTTGAATTACTACTGTCATTACAACCACATTCAAGTCACCATATCACAATAACTTAATACGAGTTCTGTAGCTAAACAAATTTCAACAGTGATATAACAATAATCGCGATTTAAAATACTACTACTCACGCATTTTTCGAATTAATTGATGCTGATTTAGAATTTGGTTAACGAAAATATCTAGGTATTAGTATTACATGTCCAATTTAAAAATAGTTATAAATCTAAGTGTATTAACTGTGTTTTAGCCGGTTTTAGTTTTAGGTGATAATTCCCTATCTAGCTTATTTATCCTGCTGTTATCGAGTTAAAGCATATTTCTAATCTACTAATTATTACAACCAAATCCTAAATGAATTACAAGGATATAAGTACTTCTAAACTACATAATGGAATACAAATATGTGAAAATTCATATGACAAAATTGTATATCATTTTCTACAATCAGCAGCTCATTACAACTTCAGGTCAAAAGTTGTGTACCTGGTTCAAAACAAATCGATGAGTCTAAAGTTTGGAGAAGAAGAATAGTTAGCAACCAATAACAACGATACAACAACAACAATGAAATGATTAAATCATAGCAAACAACTACCAAAACTCCAAATATGGAACCCAGCAAATCAACCCAAGCAAAATTAGAGAATCCAACAAAGTCAAGAAGAATTAATGAAGAATCGACCCACAGAAATCCTAGAGCAGCACTCAAGTTAATCAGCTTTCCTCAATGTGTGTTACCCTTAGTTGTATATTTCAGAACTTTAGAACTCTTTTCGATTTCACAATCTAGACTAATCTCTGAATTTTCAAATTCCAGCCCCTTTTCAAGCTTATTAGAGGCCTATTTATAGAGTTATTTTGGGCGGAATTTCAAATAAATTAATTTTATTTCCCTCCCCTTATTGTTTTCAATTAGTTACACTATAGTCTATTAGAACACCCTAGAACCCCTGCTAGAAAGTTCTAGGCAGTTCTATTGGGTTCTTTTAGGCATGTGTTACCCAATTACCCTCACTTGCTAAGATTTATTACACTATTGCCTTTTTTGTTCAACCCAGTCTGCCCTTTATTCTCTAAGTAATTGCAGAAATACCAAACTTTAATGTCAATTTTATCCTTATAGGCTCTAATTAATCTTTAGAAATGCCATTTACCCTTCCCCTTTTACCCCTTTTATTTATTCATTATTACCCGACCTGCCTTAGGCCTGGCAGAATTAGGGTAAGTAATTATTTAACAAATAGCCCCCTATGTCTTGCCTTTAAGACTTAACCAATTTAGACCACACCCCTTTCTAATATTAGCCACCGTTCAGAACATAACAACTTATCAGAATATGAACACTATATAAACATAGCCACTTATTAAAAGCATAGCCACTTAATAAAAATATAGCCACTTAATCAACACTCAGACTTAACACACAAACGTAGCCACAAGACCTTTATACTCATGACCCAAATAACATAAGTACACAAAGGTTTAGAATGAACTCACATACAAATGAAGTTATAAATATAGCCAGATTCATGTTGTTTTGCACATATAGCCTTAATCATGAATTAATTTTAAATTAATCAGAACTTAGAGGAAAACTTTGATAATGGTTGAATTCCAACAAACCAAAACTCAATCGAGACAGAATATAATGAACAAACACATAAACAGACTAATTAGCACATGATTCATACGTAGTTAATATCAGAAACCCTAATAACACTCAAAATTTTTTAGGCATGTGTATGATTCGGGCTCGCATTAATAAGCGGAGATCGATTCATACATTTTTTTAGGCATGCATAGAAATAGGTTCAGATAAACACAGAAGACATGTAAAGAAACATTTTTTTAGAACAGCAAAGAATGAAAACAAAGATAGAGATAGTTAGCTATTTTGGGCTTTTCTTTTCCTTTTTCCCTTTTGTTTCTTTATTTTCTTCTTTTAATTTTTTCTGGATTTTCGGAGCTTTGAAAACATTTGGTCTTCTGAGTACTGGATTTTTCAGATGGGGCTTTGGGTTTGACTTAGGTGTATATGAACGGTGGTCTAGAGACCTGGGTAGTACTTCGGGGGTAGGGTTAATTTTTGGTACTCCCCGGAGTAGGGTTCCAGCGAGTATTTTTTTTAATATTCAACACGTTTGAAGGTGATTCGAGGGAAACCACCCAGATAGGGTGGTAGATCACGTCAAGACGGTTTAAGGGTGTTAATGTGGGACCTTGGTTCATACTTTTTGTGGTCGCCGTCTAGGGTTCCGGCGATCGGAGTTTCAAGAACAGGGAGGCCAATGGTTTTGGTCGAGGTTTATGGTAGCTTGAAGGTTTTTTGGGTGGTGGAGAGGGTGTTTGAGGTTTGCCTGAGCCGGAGACGAAGGCCGAGGCATGGTTTTCCGGTGGTCTCCATGAACTGGAGGAGGACGAAGGTGAACCTAGGCGACTAGGGTTTCTCAGAGATGTGTATATGTGTGTATAATGAAGAGATTGAACGGAGAGGATGTGATATATATCGATTATACGATTTTGATTCTTGGCCGTTGGATTAAATCAAATGAATGGACAGGATCATTTGGCCTTCAAAACGTTGTCGTATGGTTTAATGAAATGTTCCCTTAGGTCCGTTGGATTATATGCTTGGACGGCTGGGATTAATTTACCTAAGCTACGTCATTTCATTTAAATGGCTTGTTGGTGTTGTCCATTTGATCAATTGTATTTGACGGCCTGGATTAACTCTATATACGACATCATTTAATTTATAAAGGCACCGCCTTATTTTGTCCGTTGATCATTTGTATCAGCGGCCCAGATTTATACACCTATACGGTGTCTTTTAATTATAAGTCTGTGCATAGCAGGTTTATTTCGTTTGGGTCTTGTCTGTATTTTGGGCTTGGTATATATGTATTTCCTTGTATATATAGCTCAAATTCATATTGTATATTGTGTTTTGACTTGTATTTTATTTATTTCTAGTAATTTTCTTTTTGTATTTTGTATTTTTCTTTTTGTACTTGTTTTATATCTGTTTACTTTTTTTTTGCATTTTCTCTTTTTTTCCGATATTTTTTGCCATTTTATTTTTATTTTCCGGCATTTTTGCATTTCCACTTGATTTTCTAAATTTTAACATTTTTTTGTGATATTTTCCCAAATTAATTTCTTTTTTAATTTCATTTTCAATTTATTTCAAACAAAAACACTGGTATGTGTATATATATATATATATATATGTTTGAACTTAATTGCTCAGAGCAAAATTCACGTGCTCACAACTACTCCTTTTTGCTCGGGAACACGAAGAGTTTCAGTGCAAATATAAGTGAGCAGTAATGAGAGATTTTTGCCCACTTCTATATTCCATACGAAGCATTTTGAAAATTTTTTGACCGCGCCCTGCTTCAGAGGTTGCCTACACATCCTGGGCAAAACAGGAATCTGGTTAGTGTAGTTCGGGAACGTATGGTAGTCTGAAACTACCAGGGAATTGCTGTTGCTATTATTGCTGACTGACTCCTTATTACACTGGGTTAAAAATAAAATAAAGAAGCTATTCTAAGCTATGGTCCATGAATTACAAGAAAATCCTATCTATGTCTTGTCTTCTTGTATCGTCTCACTCTTCCATATTGCATGTTGCTCTTTATTTGCATCTTCCATTTTTTTGTGAATTTTTTGCTCATGACTTGCCTCCAACATACTGCTTACATCCATTTGTATGACTTCAAAATGTGCTTCTTGCTTCCAAGTGGATACCTGCTTATTGTAAAAATAAAGAAAACTTTTTCCTCTGCCCAATATGGGCTTTCAATGTATTATGGTGTTACTGTGTTAGAAAAACTCCATTTTTCTAAAAAATACAGAAAGTATTCCCTTGTTATATAGGTGGGCGCCTGAACTGACATTAAAATGCTGAAAGCATCCGTTGTTATATAGGTGGGCGCCTGAACAGAAATTAAAATTGTGAAAAGTATTCCCTCGTTATACAGGTGGGCGCCTGATGCAAAAATGAAAAAATGCAGAAAAATATTCCATCGTTATCCGGGTGGGCGCCTGATGCAGAAATAAAAAATGCAGAAAAATATTCCCTCGTTACCAAGGTGGGCGCTTGATGCAGAAATAAAATATGCAGAAAAACATTCCCTCGTTATCCAGGTGGCCGCCTGATGCAGAAATGAAAAATGCAGAAAAATATTCCCTTGTTATCCAGGTGGGCGCCTGATGCAGAAATGCAAAATGCAAAAAAATATTCCCTTTTTATCCAGGTGGGCGCCTGATGCAGAAATGAAAAATGCAGAAAAATATTTCCTCATTATCCGGTGGGCACCTGATGCAAAAATGAAAATGCAGAAAAATATTCCCTCGTTATTCAGGTGTGCGCCTGATGCACAAATGAAAAATGCAGAAAAATATTCCCTTGTTATCCAGGTGGACGCCTAATGAAGAAATAAAAAAATGCAGAAAAATATTCTCTTGTTATCCAGGTGGGCGCCTGATGCAGAAATGAAAAATGCAGAAAAAAATCCCTCGTTATCCAGGTGTGCGCCTGATGCAGAAATGAAAAATGCAGAAAAGTATTCCCTCGTTATCCAGGTGGGCGCCTGATGCAGGAATGAAAAATGCAAAATAATATTTATCGTTATCCAGGTGGGCGCCTGATGCAGAAATGAAAAATGCAAAAATATTCCCTTGTTATCCAGGTGGGCGTCTGATGCAAAAATGAAAACGCAGAAAAATATTCCCTCGTTATCCAGGTGGACGGCCGATGCAGAAATGAAAAATGCAGAAAAATATTCCCTCGTTATCCAGGTGGGCGCCTGATGCAGAAATGAAAAATGCAGAAAAATATTCTCTCGTTATCTAGGTGGGCGCCCTCGTTATCCAGGTGGGCTCCTGATTCAGAAATGAAAAAATTCAGAAAAATATTCCCTCATTATCCAGGTGGGCACCTGATTCAGAAATGAAAAATGCAGAAAAATATTCCCTCATTATCCAGGTAGGCGCCTGATGCAGAAATGAAAATGCAGAAAAATATTCCCTCATTATCCAGGTGGGCGCCTGATGCAAAAATGAAAATGGAGAAAAATATTCCCTCAGTTTGATAACTGGGGTATAAATTTTATAAAAGATAATACCTCCCTTGCTATTCGGGTAGGTTCCTGATGACTGAGTCCTCCATTGCGGATTCTTTCCTTTATTGCTGTTTCTTTTTGATGTTTTTTCCACATTGATCACATTCACTTTAAAGTGATTAGTGAGAATTTGAATCTTTTGTCCCTGTCTAGATCGGTGAACAATTTATTAGTTATAAAATGATGGTTAGCAACTGGCATTCATGCTGGCCTTGCTTCTATCATCTGTCTCATCTAGCTTTATTCTACTTTGCAGTTCATCATCGGATTTCCTCAATTTTTCTCTTATAAACCCCGTTGCTTTTCTCTTTTTGTTTCTTTTCCTTTTATTTCCTTTTGGATGTATGATCGCCATGTGTTTTTATTTTTCTCTTTATTTTTGAATGACCCAGTGTTGTTACGCCATCTAACATGAGAAGCTGGTAGCTAGCTTTCAATTGGCAACTGGTTTTGAACAATTAAAATGAAATGCAATGACCTGAATTTCAGGGGTGACGGTATTTTGAAGTAAAGACAGAACTTATCTGGGTATGAAGGCTGATTCCTTTGACCATGCCATGTATTTGAATATCCGGCCCAGTCTGTCCTATCGAATTGTTGCTGTCTTAATTTCATCTTTCTTTCAACCCAAACCTTTCTTATTTTGTTGTTTCTCTTTCAACAGAACATTCCTCACATTCGCCTTATGGTGCCTGTGAAGGTTTTCACCAATAAGACTCTCTCATTTATTTTTCTCTCATCTCACATTCGCCTTATAGTGCTCGTTAGGGTTTTCACCAATAAGACTCTCTCATTTATTTTTCTCTCATCTCACATTCGCCTTATGGTTCCCGTTAGGGTTTTCACCAATAAGACTCTCTTATTTTATTTCTCTTATTTTTTCTGTTTCCCAAACCTCCAAGTATTGTCCATGATGTGTTTCTCTTTATTTCTATTGTATTGTCATTTTCTTGAAACTAATCAGAAGGTCTTTCTTTGGACTGTAATTTGGCTTTTATATGGGTTTGGAAAGAAAGGTATAAAGGCTCAAAAATTAAAACGAGGGTTCAAAATAATTACAACTATCGGAGTCATAAAACATAACTTCTGTCCCAGTTTCAACATTTGGGGAATCTTGGATTTTATTTTTGTCGTGACTGAACCTCATTGAGGCTGCCTACATACCCTTTCAGGATCAAGTCAGACGTAGTTCAAACCATAAGATATCTTCGTCATTTGACTTTTCCTGATTTTTCTTTTTGTATATATTTTTTCTATTTGTTTTCATTTTTGTTTCATGTTTTCTTCATTTTTTCATTCTCATTTCATTGTTCATAATTGATTCCGAGTGAGGGGTATGAAAGAATAATGTAATAAGGCTCAAAAAGGGATAACAATGGGTAACGTGTTTGGATAGAGAAATAAAATGCCTTATTCATTTCAATTTCAACATTATGACAAATACAATTGTACATATGAAAAAGGAATCATACATAGTATCTCTTGACTGCGTCGGAATTGATAGCAGTTTCTACACATTTTCCTTCTACATCTATTAGATAAAAAGCTCCGGTGGACAATACTCGGGATACCATGAATGGCCCTTGCCAGTTAGGTGCAAACTTTCCTTTTACTTCGGCCTAGTGCAGTAAAATTTGTCTTAGCACTAACTGTCCAACTTCGAATTTCCGTGGACGTACCTTCTTTTTGTAAGCTTTGGCCATCATCCGTTGATACAATTGTCCGTGACAGACTGCTGCTAACCTTTTCTCATCGATCAATTGCTCTAGACGAGCTTTTACCCATTCATCATCGTCAATTTCAGCCTCGGCTATGATCCGGAGGGAAGGTATTTCAACTTCTGCAGGTATGACTGCCTCCGTTCCATACACCAGTGAGTAAGGGGTTTCACCAATTGAAGTGCGTACAGTTGTACGATAACCCATGAGAGGAAATGGTAATTTTGCATGCCACTATCTTGACTCTTCCACCATCTTCCTGAGAATCTTCATAATATTCTTATTTGTTGCCTCAACTGCTCCATTTGCTTTAGGTTGATAAGGCGTAGAGTTACGGTGCAGGATTTTGAACTTTTGACATGCCTCTACCATGAGGTGACTGTTAAGATTTGCTCCATTGTCAGTGCTAATCACTTTGGGAATTCCAAAGCGACAAATGATATTTGTATGTACGAAATCCACTACCGATTTCTTCGTTACTGCTTTAAACATCTTCGCCTCCACCCATTTAGTGAAATAATAAATTGCTACCAAGATAAACATATGCCCATTAGATGTTGTGGGCTCTATTTGGTCGATGTCATACATGCCCCAAGCGACGAATGGCCACGGTGCTGACATTGTATGCAACTCATAGGGTGGGGAGTGAATCAAATCTCCGTGTATCTGGCATTGGTGGCATT
The DNA here is from genome assembly GCA_032618575.1 of Nicotiana noctiflora. Classification (NCBI taxonomy): domain Eukaryota; kingdom Viridiplantae; phylum Streptophyta; class Magnoliopsida; order Solanales; family Solanaceae; genus Nicotiana; species Nicotiana noctiflora. The sequence goes on along the minus strand of JASVEL010001230.1, from coordinate 90,834 downwards.
TCCGCATATATCTAATGCAATCACGCTCTATGGTGAGCCAATAGTATCCTGCTCTTAGTATTTTCTTGGCCAAAACGTATCCACTCATATGAGGTCCGTAAGCTCCTGCATGTATTTCAGCCATGATTGAAGCGGCCTACTGTGCATCTATACATCTTAGTAGACCCAAATCTGGGGTTCTTTTGTATACAACTCTTCCGCTGAAGAAAAATCCATTTGCTAGTCGCCTTATAGCCCTTTTCTGATCTCCTGTGGCTTGCGCTGGGTACACTCCTGTCCTTATATATTCTTTAATATCGTGATACCACGGCTCACTGTTAGGTTCTTCTTCCATGGCGACACAATAAGCATTTTGATCACGAACTTGTATCTGTAGTGGATCTATATAGGCTTTGTCCGGATGGTGCAACATAGATGATAATATGGCTAGAGCATCTGCTACTTCGTTGTGCATTCTTGGGATATGCTTGAACTCTATGGATTGAAACCTCTGAGACAGTTCATGTAGACACTGTCGATACGGTATAAGTTTCAAATCCGTTGTCTCCCATTCTCCTTGAATCTGATGTATCAAGAGATCCAAGTCACCCATGACCAAAATCTCTTGAACACCCATGTCTATTGCCAATCACAATCCTAATATACATGCTTCATACTAAGCCATATTAATAGTATTGAAAAACTGGATCTTAGCGGTGACAGGATAATGCTGACCCGTTTCTGAAATGAGCACTGCTCCGATTCCGACCCCTTTGCAGTTGACGACCCCATCAAAGTACATTCTCCAGCCTGGTTTGTCGTCTTGTTCCAATTCTTCAATATTCATTGTATCCTCATCATGAAAATATGTCTTTAAGTTCATACTCATCATCGACACGATTTTCTGCCAAATGGTCAGTGACTGTTTGTGCCTTCATTGTAGTGCGAGTTACATAAATGATATCAAACTTTATAAGTATAATTTTCCATTTAGCGAGCCTTCCTGTGGGCATAGTCTTTTGGAAGATATACTTCAGCGGGTCCAACCGATATATCAGATAATTTGTATAAGCCGACAAGTAATGTTTTAACTTCTGCGCAACCCATGTTAAAGCACAACTTGTTCTCTCCAACTGAGTGTATTTTACCTCGTAAGATGTAAACTTCTTACTAAGATAATATATTTCTTTGTCACGACCCGGATTTTCCCCAACATCGGGATCGTGATGGGCCCTACCCGTGGTAGCTAGGAAAGCCACTACATTCAATATTAACCTGCTTTTATCATTATTTCATACTCATTTTTATCATCAAGAACAATAGCATTAATTAAATAAGTGCGGAAGAGTTTTAAAATAGAGATAAGTAATACTAAAGCAAAACTCTGCTGATATCCTCTACCAAAGACGTGGAGTCACCAACTCACGTACCACTACTGAATACTACACATAAAAGTCTTAAGGAAATAACATAAATCTATTTGTCTCGGAACTATGAGACACATCAAATAACATAAATAACTGGAAGAGACGCCAGGCCTGCGGACGCCTGCAAGCTACCTCGGTCTCGAAATGCTCAACTCCCACGCAAGGCTCAACTGCTGCTGCTCCTGATCAAAACCTGGACCTGTGCAAAAACGCACAGAAGTGCACTATCAGCACAATCCGACCCCATGTGCTTGTAAGTGCCTGGCCTATCCCGGCGAAGTAGTGACAAGCCTAGGACCAGACAACCACATAAACCTGTGCAGTTCTATATACATATGTACACCCCAAGATAACAAGAGATATCAAGTAAACAAAACCAACAAGAAATATCATAAGAGGGAAGCTCAACAGTTAACAACAGTTATTAAGTCAACAATGGAAAACAGAGTATAATGGAAACAGTTAATATCAAACAAGGAATAGCAAATAGTTGCACGGCATCACCCTTCGTGCTTTTAATCTCATCCTCACCAAATAAACAAATAAAAGTGCACAACATCACCCTTCGTGCTTTTACTCTCATCCTCACATCCATGGCACGGCATGATCCTTTGTGCATGGTTCAATAACAAGGCACGACATTACCCTTTGTGCATAATCAATATCACAAGGCACGTCATGATCCTTCGTGCATAATCAATAACAAGGCGTGGCATTAACCTTCGTGCATAATCAATAATGAGGCGCGACACTAACCTTCGTGCAATAATAGTAAAACAAGGCACGGCATCACCCTTCGTGCATTATCACTCTTCCTCACCCGAATAACAATCACAGTTAAGGGCAGAGAATGAAAACAACAATCATGAACCATCATAGCAAGGGACACAATAATCATCACAACAAAGTCCCAGCAAGGGAAAACAATATACAATTCCACAATAAGTCCCGGCAAGGGAAAACAATGTACAATTCCACAACCCGGAAGGGGTTCAATAATTTATCTTTAAAATATCTCACAACAAGTATCAACAACGACTCACAGTCATGCTAGACACTAGTGTATGGATGCTCGTCACCACAGCCCATACACCGCACTCGATCACATAGCACATAGCACACAATCCTGTTCCCTCAAGCTAGGATAGAACAAACACTTACCTCTAGCCTTGAAGTCTAAATTATCCTTCAACTATAGCTTTTCCCAGAATTTCCGCTTTCAACTAGCTCGAATCTAGTCACAATTGATTCCATTGCATTAATAACTACTAAATAACTTAGTTTGAATGCTTAAAAATGGTTTTCTCAAAGTTTACCCCAAAATTTCCCAAAACGCCCCTGGCCCCATGTGGTCGAAACTCGGGGTTCGGACCAAAATCCGGTTACCCATTCCCCCACGAGCTCAAATATATGGTTTGTTTCAAAATCGGACCCCAATTCGAGGTCCAATTACCCAATTCATGAAAACCCTAGGTTTACCCAAAAACAAGAATTTCTACCATGAAAACCTTTGATTTCTATTCAAAATCATGTTTAATGTTGTTAGGAATTGAAAGAATTAATTAAAAATTTACTTACAATTGTTTTGGAGTGAATTTGCTCTTGAGGGTTCGTGTGTGGTGTGTGGGTTTTTGAAAGAATGAAGAAAGAAATTAAAAATTCGTTTAAGTATAAAATTGACAGCTGCGGGTATCGCAATTGAGAATATTTGTTCGCAGTTGCGAACACATCAGGTCTGGGGTCTGCCAGCATCGCATTTGCGACATAATGTTCGCATTTGTGAACAAGGCTGGGTCAAAGAGGCCTTCACATTTGCGATGATAGCTTCGCATTTGCGAAGCGAGGCAAATCATTGAAGGCCTCGCATTTGCGAGGTTGTGTTCGCATTTGCGAACCCCTGCACACCCCTGCCAACTTCGCATTTGCAAAGTCTGGTTCGCATTTGAGAACCAAGGCTAATCTAGGACTTATCGCAATTGCGAGAAAATCTTCGCATTTGCGAAGATACCAGCTGAGTGAAAAACCAGCTGTGTTAAATTTCAGAATTTGAACCAACGGCCTATCACCCCCCCCCCCCCCCCCCCCCCCCCGGGCTCCAAACCAAACATGTACACAACATAAAAACATATTATAAACTTGCTTGTGCGATCACATCGCCAATATAACATCGTTTTCATCAAATCAAGCCTCAAGTTCATTATTATCATTCTTTTAGTTTCATAACTTTCAACTTTGGAACTCAAGGTTCAAAACACATCAAACGACATCCAAATGTCACCAAATTTTGCAGAAAGCATATATATAATATTTAAGACTTGTGCCGGGCGTCGTAATCAAAATACGAGCCAGATACCAAGGTCATTTAATTCATTTTGCTTTAATAATTACAGCAAAAACAATTTAACAGAAAAATCCATAACTTAGGCTCTAGGCCTCAGAATTCGACTCCGGATGCATGTCCGAGTCCCATATTTTCCTACGGACCTTCCGGGACCGTGCGATCTTGGGTCCAGGTCCGTTTACCAAAAATGTTGACCGAAGTCAACTATATCAATATTGATATCATTTTTCTTCAATGTTCTCATAGAATTTACATATTTTATCACAAAATCTTTCCGGCTACATGCCCGGATCATGCACATAAATCGAGGCAACATAGAATGAGGTTTTCAAGGCCTAGGAAGTGCGGAATAAGTGAGGAAAATAGGTGATGACCCTTTGGGTCGTTACATCCTCCACCTCTAAAACAACCGTTCATCCTCGAACGGACAAGAGAAGGAAGTACCTATGTAGGGGAATAAATGTGGGTAGCGGCTTCGCATATCAGACTCGGACTCCCAGGTCGATGCCTGAGGAGGCTGACCTCTCCACTAAACACGCACAGAAGGATAACTCTTCGACCTCAAATGTCGAACCTGCCGGTCTAAAATGGCCACCGGCTCCTCCTCGTAGGATAAATCATTGTCCAATTGGACAGTACTGAAGTCTAACACATGTGTGGGATCGATGTGGTATCTCTGAAGCATAGATACATGGAAAACTGGATGCACAACTGATAAGCTAGGTGGCAGAGCTAGTCTGTAAGCCACCCCTCCCACTCGGTCCAGAATCTCAAAAGGACCAATATACCGAGGGATGAGTTTGCCCTTCTTTCCGAACCTCATCACGCCCTTCATAGGCGACAGTCGGAGCAATACCCGCTCACCAACCATGAAATCTACATCTCAGACCTTACGATCCACATAAGTCTTTTGTCTAGACTGAGCTGAACGTAATCTCTCCTGGATGGTCTTGACCTTATCCAAGGTCTCCTGAACTAAGTCTGTACCCAACAACCGAGCCTCTCCCAATTCAAACCATCTGACTGGAGATCGACATCGCCTACCATACAACACCTCATACGGGGCCATCTGAATGCTAGACTAGTAGTTGTTATTGTAGAAGAACTCTGCTAATGGCAGAAACTGGTCCTAGGAGCCTCCAAAATCAATGGCACAGGCTCGAAGCATGTCCTCTAGAATCTCAATAGTCCTCTCGGACTGGCCGTCCATATGAGGATGAAAAGCTGTACTCAATCGAACCTGAGTGCCTAACTCCTGCTGGACCGCTCTCCAGAACCGCGAGGTAAACTGCGTACCCCAATCTGAGATAATAGACACCGGCACTCCATGAAGATGAATAATCTCCCTGATGTAAATCTCCACTATCCTCTGCGATGAGTAAGAGACAGATACTGGAATGAAGTGTGCTGACTTGGTCAGCTTATCAACAATGACCCAAATAGCATCAAATTTCCTCCGAGTCAAGGGAAGTCCATTAATGAAGTCCATAGTGATCCGCTCCCACTTCCACTCGGGAATTTCGATTCGCTTTTACACACTACCAGGCCTCTAGTGCTCATATTTCACCTGCTGACAATTCAGACACCAAGCGACATACACAACGATGTCTTTCTTCATCCTGCGCCACCAATAGTGCTGCTGTAAATCCTGATACATCTTCGCGGCGCCCGGGTGAATAGAATACCGCAAACTGTGGGCCTCTGCTAAGATCAACTCTCGAATCCCCTCAACATTGGGTACACAAACTCGACCCTACAATCTCAATACTCCGTCATCATCTAGAGTTACCTTCGTGGCACCTCCCCGCTGTACAATATCTCTCAAGTCACGCAAATGAGGATCATCAAACTGCCTCTCACGGATCCGCTCTAATAGAGATGAACGAGCGACCATGCATGCTAACACACTGCTAGGCTCACAAATGTCTAGTCTCACAAACTGGTTGGCTAAAGCCTGGACATCTAGAGCAAATGGTCTCTAACTGACCGGGATGAAGGCAAGACTACCCATGCTAGCAAACTTTCTACTCAATGTATCGGCCACCACATTGTCCTTACCTGGGTGATATAGGATAGTAACATCATAGTCCTTCAGCAACTATAACCATCTCCGCTGTCGTAAATTGAACTCCTTTTGCTTGAACAAGTACTGTAGGCTTTTGTGATCGGTGCACACCTCACATGTCACACCATATAGATAATGCCTCCAGATCTTTAAGGCATGAACCACCGTTGCCAACTCAAGATCATGAACTGGATAATTCTTATCATGTATTTTCAACTTCCTCGAAGCATAAGCAATAACCTTACCATCCTGCATCAATACCTCTCCAAGCCCTGTACGGGACGCGTCAAAGTAAACTATATAAGGCCTTGCACCTGTAGGTACTATCAACACTGGTGTTGTAGTCAAAGCTGTCTTAAGCTTCTGAAAGCTCGCCTCACACTCATCTGACCACTGGAACTGGGCACCCTTCTGAGTCAACCTGGTCATCGGGGCTGCAATAGAAGAAAACCCCTCTACAAATCGATGGTGGTAACCTCCTAACCCCAAGAAACTCCAGATCTCAATCACTGAAGCTGGTCGAGGCCAATTCTGGACTGCCTCAATCTTCTTTGGGTCTACCTGAATACCTTCCACTGATACAATATGACCCATAAATGCTACCAAACTCAACCAGAACTCACATTTCAAAAGTTTGGCATATAGCTGATTGTCCTTCAGAGTCTGAAGAACCACTCTGAGGTGTTGCTCTTGCTCTTCCTGGCTGCGGGAGTATACCAGGATGTCATCTATAAAGACTATCATGAACAGATCTAAATAAGGCCTGAATACCTGATTTATCAACTCCATGAATGCTGCTGGGGTGTTGGTCAACCCGAAGGACATGACCAAAAATTCATAATGCCCATATCTAGTGCGTAAGGCTGTATTAGAATGTCAGCCGCCCTGATCTTCAGCTGATTGTAGCCTCACCTCAACTCTATCTTTGATAACACCCTCGCTCTCTAGAGCCGGTCAAACAATTCATCAATCCTTGGCAATGGATACTTGTTCTTTATCATCACTTTGTTTACTAGCTGGTAATCAATACACATCCGTAACGAGCCATCCTTCTTCTTTACAAACAACATAGGTGCTCCCTAGGGGGAAACACTGGGCCTGATAAAGCTTTTTTCTAGAAGGTCTTGCAACTGATCTTTTAACTCCTTTAACTCCAGCGGGGCCATACGATAGGGTGGAATAGAGATGGGCCGAGTGCCCGGTGCTAGATCAATAGAGAAATCAATATCCCTGTCGGGTGGCATGCCCGGCAGGTCTGAAGGGAAAACCTTAGGAATCTCCCGTACAATAGGGACTGACTCAATAGAAGGAACCTCTACGCTAGAATCACGAACATAAGCCAGATAAGCTAGACACCCCTTCTCGACCATGCGTTGAACCTTAACATAGTAAATGATAGTGCGAACGAAGTGACTGGAGGTCCCTCTCCACTCTAGTCGGGGTGATTCGGGCAAGGCCAAGGTCACAGTCTTGGCATGACAATCTAGGATAGCATGGTATAGGGACAACCAGTCCATCCCCAATATGACATCGAAATCCACCATGTCTAATAGTAACAGATCAACACGGGTCTCAAGACCCCCAAATATGACTACGCACGAACGATGCACCCGGTCGACTACTATAGAGTCACCCACTGGTGTAGACACATAAACTGGAATATCTAGAGCATAGCTAGGCAAGGCCAAATACGGTGCAAAGTAGGAAGACACATATGAATATGTAGACCCAGGGTCAAATAATACTGAAGCACCTTTGTCACAAACAAGAATGGTACCTGTAATCACGGCATCTGATGCCTCTGCCTCTGGCCTGGCTGGTAAGGCATAAAATCGAGGATCAGCACCTCCCCTCTAAGCTACATCTCCGGGATGGTCATCCACTGGCTGACCTCTACCTCTGGCTGGACGTTCTCCACCTCTACGGTCTTGACCTCCACCTCTATGATCTCTACCCCCGCCTCTAGCTAGCTGGGCAGGCTGAGGGTCAGCTCGGACCTGAGTAATGGGACGAGGACTCCGTTGCTGAGTGTTGCCTGTCGCTCGAGGGCAAAATATGACAAGATGACCTGGGTCACCATAACCGTAGCAACATTTAGGCTGATAGGGCTGCTAGCCCTGATGACCTAAATAGCCTCTACGAATACTCTGAAGAGGCTGGGCACTAATAGGAGGCTGATCTGAATACGCTCACGTAACCCACGATCACCTGGTCCACCCTGTGAAGCCTGAAGGGCAGAATGAAAAGGTCTGGAAGATTGGCCCCTATCAAAAGATTCCCTGCCTCTAGAAGAAGAACCACTAAACCTGCCTAATTGACGAGGCCTCTTGTCTGAAGAATAACCACCTCCCCGAGCAAGAGCCATCTCAATGCTACGTGATGCATTAGCTGCCTCCTAAAAAGATATATCACTCTCCACTCCCATAGCCATCTGAAGTCTAATCGACTGATTAAGCCCATCTATGAACCTGCGGACCCTCTCCCGCTCTGTGGGGAGTACCACTGCATGACGTGCCAGATCAATAAATCTCATCTCGTACTGAGTGGATGTCATAGTACCTTGCTGGAGGCACTCAAACTGCCTCTGAAGTGCATCATGCTGTGTAACAGGGAGAAAGTTCTCTAGAAATAACTCTACAAACTGATCCCACGATAAAGCCGGGGACCCTGCTGGTCGAGTCAAGCAATAATCTCTCCAACAATTCTTGGCAGATCCTGAAAACCTGAATGTACAGAAGTCAACTCCATTAGACTCCACTATCCCCATAGTCTTAAGAATCTCATGGCAACTGAATAAGAAATCCTGAGGATCCTCTGATGTGGCACCGCTGAAAGTAGTGGTAAACAGCTTGGAGAACCGATCAAGTCTCCATAAAGAATCAGAGGTCATGGTCGCTCCATCTCTCGCCTGAGCTGTGGTACCTGACTGAGTGGCCACAGCTAGCTGAACCACTGGTGCCTGAGGCTGAGGAGCTACTGGCTCCAGAGCATGTAGCAAGAGTATGAACCCCTCCTCCAGCCTGAGAAGTGGCTAGTGCTACTGGCAGCAAACTCGCTCTAGTGACACTCTCCATAAAGCCTGCCAATCTGACTAGAGCGTCCTGAAGATCTGGGGTGACCATGACCCCTCCTAGGACCTGAGCTGGGCCCACCGGAGCTACTGGGACTGGAACCTCCTCATCATAGTCAATATGAGGCTCCACCTCTCGGATTGCTGCCCGGGGTTGAGCTTTGCCCCTACCTCGACCTCTGGCACGATCTTGGCCTCTGCTCCTCACAGGAGCTACTGTTGGGGGCTCAGGCTACTGGTTAGCGGACGAAGAAGCGCGTGTCCTCACCATCTGCGAAAGGACATAGTAGAAATTCAATCAGTATTTGAGGAACAAATCGCACGACAAGAAGGAACAAATTAGAGACTCTTTCCAAACTATATAGACTCTGGAGGACAAGTACAGACTTCTTCGTACCTACTCGCAAACTCTACTAAGCTTGTTCGTGAATGGTGAGACCTATGTAACCTAGAGCTCGATACCAACTTGTCACGACCCGGATTCTCCCCCAACATCGGGATCGTGATGGTGCCTACTCGTGGTAGCTAGGCAAGCCACTACATTCAACATTAACCTGCTTTTATCATTATTTCATACTCATTTTTATCATCAAGAACAATAACATTAATTAAATAAGTGCGGAAGACTTTCAAAATAGACATAAGTAATACTAAAGCAAAACACTGCTGAAATCCTCTACCCAAGACGTGGAGTCACCAACTCACGAACCACTACTGAATACTACACATAAAAGTCTGAAGGACATAACATAAATCTGTTTGTCTCGGAACAATGAGACCACATCAAATAAAATAAATAAGTAGAAGAGACGCCAGGCCTACGGATGCCTGCAAGCTACCTCGGTCTCGAAATGCTCAACTCCCACGCAAGGCTCTACTGCTGCTACTCCTGATCAAAACCTGGACCTATGCAAAAATGGACAGAAGTGCAGTATCAGCACAATCCGACCCCATGTGCTGGTAAGTGCTTGGCTTATCCCGGCGAAGTAGTGATAAGCCAAGGACCAGACACCCACATAAACCTATGTAGTTCTATATACATATGTACACCCCAACATAACAATAGACATCAAGTAAACAAATCCAACAAGAAATATCATAAGAGGGAAGCTCAATAGTTAACAACAGTTATTAAGTCAATAATGGAAACAGAGTATAATGGAAACAATTAATATCAAACAAGGAATAGCAAATAGTTGCACGACATCACCCTTCGTGCTTTTACTCTCATCCTCACATCCATGGAACGACGTGATCCTTCGTGCATTGTTCAATAACAAGGCACGGCATTACCCTTCGTGCATAATCAAGATCACAAGGCACGGCATGATCCTTCGTGCATAATCAATAACAAGGCGCGACATTAACCTTTGTGCATAATCAATAATGAGGCACGACTTTAACCTTCGTGCAATAATAGTAAAATAAGGCACGACATCACCCTTCGTCCATTATCACTCTTCCTTACCCAAATAACAATCACAGTTAAGGGCAGAGAATGAAAACAACAATCATGAACCGTCCCAACAAGGGACACAATAATCATCACAACAAAGTCCCGGCAAGGTAAAACAATATACAATTCCACAATAAGTCCCGGCAAGGGAAAACAATGTACAATTCCAAAACCCGGCAAGGGTTCAACAATTCATCTTTAAAATATCTCACAACAAGTATCAACAATGACTCACGGCATGCTAGACGCCAGTGTATGGATGCTCGTCACCACAGCCCATACACCGCACTTGATCACATAGCACACATCACACAATCCTATTCCCTCAAGCTAGGATAGAACAAACACTTACATCTAGCCTTGAAGTCTAAATTATCCTTCAACTATAGCTTTTCCCCGAATTTCTGCTTTCAACTAGCTCGAATCTAGTCAATATTTATTCCACTACATTAATAAATACTAAATAACTTTGTTTGAATGCTTAAAATGGTTTTCTCAAAGTTTACCCCAAAATTTCCCAAAACGCCCCTAGCCCCACATGGTCGGAACTTGGGGTTCGGACCAAAATCTGGTTACCCATTCCCCCATGAGCTCAAATATATGGTTTGTTTCAAAATCGGACCCCAATTTGAGGTCCAATTACCCAATTCATGAAAACCCTAGGTTCTACCCAAAAATAAGAATTTCTACTATGAAAACCTTTGATTTATATTGAAAATCATGTTTAATGTTGTTAGGAATTGAAAGAATTAAGTAAAAGTGACTTACAATTATTTTGGAGTGAATTTTCTCTTGAGGGTTCGTGTGTGGTGTGTGGGTTTTTGAAAGATGAAGAAAGAACTGAAAAATTCGTTTAAGTATAAAATTGAACAGTTGCGGGTATCGCAATTGCGAACATTTGTTCGCGATTGCGAACGCATCAGGTCTGAGGTCTGTCAGCATCGCATTTGCGATATTATGTTCGCATTTGCGAACAAGGCTGGGTTACTGGGGCTTTTGCATTTGAAGTTCGCATTTGCGAACCACTGAACACCCCTGCCAACTTCGCATTTGTGAAGTCTGGTTCGCATTTGCGAACCAAGGATAATCTGGGACTTATCGCAATTGCGAGAAAATCTTTGCATTTGCGAAGATACCAGCTGGGTGAAAAACCAGATGTGTATAATTTCAGAATTTGAACCAACGGCCTATCAAATATTTACCCGAGCCGCCCCGGGCTCCAAAACAAACATGTACACAACATCAAAAACATATTACAAACTTGCTCGTGCGATCACATCGCCAATATAACATCATTTTCATCAAATCAAGCCTCAAGTTCATGATTATCTTTCTTTTAGTTTCATAACTTTGAACTTTGGAACTCAAGGTTCAAAACACATCCAAACGACATCTAAATGTCACAAAATTTTGCAGAAAGCACATATATAATATTTAAGACTTGTACCGGGCGTGGGAACCAAAATACGAGCCCGATACCAATGTCATATAATTCATTTTTCTTTAATAATTACAGCAAAAACAATTTAATAGAAAAATCCATAACTTAGGCTCTAGGCCTCAAAATTCGACTCCGGACGCATGTCCGAGTCCCATATTTTCCTACGGACCTTCCGGGACCGTCCGATCTTGGGTCCAGTTCCGTTTACCAAAAATGTTTACCGAAGTCAACTATATCAATAATAATATCATTTTTCTTCAATTTTCTCATTGAATTTACATATTCTATCACAAAATCTTTCTGCCTACATGCCTGGATCATACACGTAAATCGAGGTAACATAGAATAAGGTTTTCAAGGCCACAGAAGTGTAGAACAAGTGAGGAAAACAGGTGATGACCCTTTGGGTCGTCACATGCTTGCTCTTTCTTCCTTATTTCATCGTGCTACACCAGTACACAGCCAAAAGAATTATCCAATATGGTCAGATAAAGGATCAAGGGCCTTTCAGGTTCTGGAGGAACCAATACAGGAGGATTGGCCAGATATTCGTTAATTTTGTCAAATGCATCTTGACATTCATCAGTCCAATTCACCGCAGCATCTTTCTTTAATAATTTGAAAATGGGCTCACATGTTGATGTTAACTGAGCAATAAGTCTGCTAATATAATTTAACCCGCCCAACAAACTCATCACCTCTTTCTTGTTCTTCGGCAGAGGCAGGTTCTGGATTGCTTTTATCTTTGACGGGTCTAATTCAATACCACACCGGCTTACTATGAATCCCAATAACTTTCCTAATGGAACTCCAAAAGCACATTTTGCTGGATTGAGCATGAGATTATATCTTTGAAGCCTCTGGAAAAACTTTCTTAGATCTTTGACATGATCACATTGCTTTTTTGACTTGATAATAACATCATCCACATATACTTCAATCTCTCGATATATCATGTCATGAAACATAGTGGTCATTTCCCTCATATATGTAGCTCCGGTATTCTGTAATCCAAACGGCATCAGTCTGTAGCAATATGTCCCCCAAGGCGTGATAAAGGCCGTCTTTTCTGCATCTTCTTCGTCCATCAGGATCTGATGATAACCCGCATAACAATCCACAAAAGAACCAATCTCATGTTTGGCACAATTGTCGATCAATATATGGATATTTGGCAATGGAAAGTCATCCTTTAGACTAGCTTTATTGAGGTCTCGATAATCAACACACACCCTGGTTTTTCCGTCTTTCTTTGGGACATGTACAACATTAGCTAACCAGGTAGGATATTTAGTGACTCGTATAACCTTCGCCTGGAATTGCTTATTGGCCTCTTCTTTTATTTTCACACTGATATCCATTTTAAACTTCCTTAACTTTGGCTTGACCGGCCAGCATTCCGGATAAATGGGCAATTTATGTACCACCAGGTCGGTACAGAGTCCGGGCATGTCATCATAAGACCAAGAACACATGTCCTTGTACTCATGTAACAACCTGATCAAATCTTCTCTGAGTGAAGTCTCTAAGTGTACTTTGTTTCTCGAGCATTCTCCTCACTTCCCAAATTAATAGACTTCGTCTCATTTAAGTTCGGTTTGGGTTTTTCTTCATAATGGCTTAAATCTTTACTAATTTCCTCCAATACTTCCTCATCCTCATATTCCACTTCATGTTCGTTTTCAATTTCCTGTATAACTATCCGATTATCAAGACTGGACCGGGAATCCTTCATGCATGACATATCATTAGAATCGGCAAATATTGAACTGTACAAAAGAAAAAGAAAAATAAAATAAGGCAATAAATGGAGGAAGAAAAGAAATTGCATTTCATTGAATTTTTTGAAAGGTAACAAGATTTGGATACATTTGTCTTCACGGGATATAGGATTACAATTTTAAAACAAGACAGTTTTGGGAATGAAATATTAAAATCCAACTCCCTCCTGATTGGAAAAAGGAGTAGCTTCCCAGTTATTTAGCATAGCGTGGGGTCCAACAAATTGAACGTTCATTTTGATTAACTTTCAGCTTCCCTAGAGTTAACAATGGAAAAATATTGGCACTTGATCCGTTGTCTAGCAAAATACGAGTTACTACAGATTCTTCACATTTTACTGTGAGGTATAGTGCTTTATTATGTTCCGTCCCTTCTAGCGGAGCTCGCTGTCCGAAAAGGTTATCTTATTTGTCTCAAAGATATTGTTTGTTATTTTCTCCAGATGACATACCGAAATTTTCTCTGGTACGTGGGCTTCGTTTAGAATCTTCATCAACGCCTTTCTATGTTCATTAGAATTAATTAGCAAGGATAACAATGATATTTGAGCGGGCGTCTTCCTCAATTGCTCAACTATGGAGTAATCTTAGGCTTTCATCTTCTTTAGATATTCCTCAGCTTCTTCCTCAGTGACTGCTTTCTTTATGAAAGCTGGATTTTCTTTCACCACTTTCGCCTTTCTTAAATCATCAGGGACAAAACATCGCCTAGACCGGGTCAAACCATGAGTTTCACAAATTTCTCCCTTGACTTCTTTTCCCTTATACATTACTGTTACCTTATCATAATTCCAAGGTACAGCTTTGGTACTCACAACCGGCATCTGAACAACTGGTTTGATAACCATTGGCACTATATAAGCCCCCTTCACAGTCAGTATGGGCTTCACCCCAGGTACTATCACTTTTACTGGCTCATGCTCAAATATCACCGATGATTGTTTTGCAGGAATTCTCTTGAAGAATGGACACAAGCAAATTTATGCAAGATACAAATGAAACACAAGAACCAGTTGGATGACGTAGCTAGTATTTTGTAAATTATAGAGCATAGTTTAGTCTAGTTTCTTTTATTTTTACGACTATAATAAGGAGATCAGCAGGTAGTAATAACGAGTAACATTAATAGAATCACAGCTCTCTGGTAGTTTCAACTACCAGACATTCCAGAACTACACTAACCTAATTACTGTTTAGCCTAGGATATGTAGGCAATCCTTGAAGCAGGATGCGGTCAAAACTTTCGAAAAATGCTTCACACGAAAAATGCAAATGGGCAAAAATACCTCATTAATGCTCACTTATCTTTGCACTGAAACTTTGCGTGTTTTCGAGCAAAGAGGGGCAACTGTGAGTAAGTGATTTTTGCCCCAAGTAAATTATTCCAAAAAATATATGCAAAAATGATTTTTTGTGTGGAAATTTGTTGATTTTTGTGTGGAAATTTGTTAATAATTGCGAATAACAGGATTTTTGTTCATTTTGGAAAATAAAATAGAGGAAATCAAAACAAAATACCATTTTTGTAATAAATAGAAATGAACAAAAATAGAAATTAATTACTCTTTAATTTTAGAAAAATTAGGAAATTAAAAAAAAAATACAAAGAAAATACAAGGAATAAATACAAGAGTAATAGAAAAATTCAGAAAAGAAAACAAATACAAAAAATATAATACGAAAAATATAAAAAATACAAAATACAAATACAATATACAAAGAAATTGGGCCAGATAACAAAATCAGTGGCCCAATTGACACCATACATAAGACTGGGCCCACATTAAAATAACTGGGCAATCATACATAAGCCAAAACGACACCGTTCTAAGTGAGCGAATCTGGACCATTAAAAAGTTTAATCAAACGGTCAAAAACAATGGTTTCCTAATAACTAAAACGAAGGCGTACGTTTGAACCAATTTGAGTCATTGATATCATACATCGTTCTGGGTATAATTGAATCTGGGCCATTGGTACATTTAACCCAACAATCCCAGATTGTTCAAGGCATTTAAATAAACAAAAAAACATTAGATACATCATTATACACCCCTTCGTCCTAATTGAAACCCTAGTTGCCCTATATTACTCTCAACCATCGCGGGAACTTTACCGGTTGTGGTTCAGTCCCTTCTCCTTTCAGGCCACCCTTAACACCATCTCACCGATTTCATCTCGCCTATCACACTATCATACCATATCCCCTAGAAAACTACTGGAAAGCTTCAAATAATCCAAAAGGTGTCGCCTGAACCCTACTCCGGCGACCACCACTTTTGAACGAGTGTTCACCATTAACACCCCTTGACCCTGTCATCGTCCTCTTCAACCCCTACTAGGTAGAATGACTCGAATCAAGCCCGAACTCGTCGAATATCAAACAATGTTTTTGCCGGAACCCTACTCCGGCGAACACCCCTAACCCCCAAAACCACCCTATCAAACTCCTAACCCTCTTCCAAGAGTCTTTCCTACAAAAAAGACTCGATGAATCTGTTCAAAGATAAAAAAAAATGCAAGAAAATGGTTCCTGGACTTCTGATGCCGGAAAATCAAGAAAAAGAAGAGAACAAGGAAAGAAAAATGAAGAAAAGAATAAAAATAAAAAGAAATAAAAGAAAACACGAAAGCTAAGTACCCAAAACCCTATTTTTCTCTATTTTTTGCTTCTGTTTCTCAACTTCTGCTATACTTTTGTTTCTGAACTTTCTTGAGTACAACCTGAAGTCTGTTACATGTTCAAACCTTTCTGTTCTATCATCAATACCTGACTATTTGCTTATCTGCTTCTTTCAAGATTTAAGTCATGTAGATAAATTGCATGCTTTATAACCAATTAAGTGTCTTACTTGAATAGTTCTAACTCTGATTGAACAATTCTGTTAATGGATTCAACCTATATCTATTTTGTCCTCTGAATCTTGTTAATCGAGTGTTTAATCATTACGTGTCTATATCTGTAAGATGTTTAATACGGGCTGTTATTGCAATTTAGTTTTTCACTTTTGGCTACTTAGGAATTTTTGATTAATTACGAGGGTTAATTGGGTAATTAGTCTTAATTTGGCTATGTTTGTAAGATTGTCTAATGTTGGCTATTTCTGCAACTTAGATTGAATAAGAGGTTTAATTGGTTACTTAGTCTAAATTGACTATATTCGTAAGACAGTTAGCATTGGCTATTTGTGTAATTTTAATTCTGACTTTGACCTTTACAGTTTTGATTAATTAAGAGGGTCAGTTGATTACTTAGTCGTAATTAGAGCTATATCTGTAAAAAGGGATTACTTAGCTTTAGATTGGCTATAATATAAAGTTCATTTAATTAGGGCTATTTTGTTAAATACAATGCTGAGTTTGACTACTCAAGGTCTAATTGACCTAGAGGTTGGTCGGGTAAATAGGAATAAACGATAGGGGTAAAAGGGGAAGGGATACATGGTATTCTGGAAATAATTTGAAAATGTTAAGGGTAATAAAGACAAATCTGCCTGGTTTTGATGTAAGTAGTTAAATATTAAAAGACATTTTAGGTATACCTAAAGGGGAAATAGGTAGAAATCACTAGCAAGTGAGGGTAATAAAGGCATTTCGACTTAAATAAAATAATATAGAATATAGTAGAACCTTCTAGCAAGGGTTCAAGTGTATCCACGGTTAATTTACACATACCAAATCGAAAACAATTTTAAAAGGTAGGGGATGGGAAATCTAAATATTTAATT
Organism: Nicotiana noctiflora; assembly: GCA_032618575.1. Lineage (NCBI taxonomy): Eukaryota > Viridiplantae > Streptophyta > Magnoliopsida > Solanales > Solanaceae > Nicotiana > Nicotiana noctiflora. The sequence continues at coordinate 73,546 of JASVEL010001230.1, read as the reverse complement.
AATATTTCCCTCCCATATTATTCTATAAATTGGCCCTCTTAGGCCACTATTAAAGACGTTCAGAGGTTTGATATCTCAAATACACTAATATTTGGGATTACTACTGTTTCATTGGATCAATTTGAGTGAAAAACTAGCTTCTGTTGTTTCGAGCACTGTTCAACATTATTTGGTTGAAATTTGTTTAGTCCTCTACTGTGAATTCAAGTCTGTTGCTGTGATATATTGGATCTTCTGCTGTTATTACTTGGATTTCTTCTCGTTGTTGATCTTCTCGTTCCTTACATCCTTAGAACTTATTAGGTTTCTTCTCAATTTGACCAGGTACACTACTGATTTTCAAGGATGTAATTGAAGTTCTGGATAAAATAAAAATGCGCATTAATCCTTTCTGTATTTTAATTCTGTTCTACTTGTAGTTGTGAGTACATAGAAATTATGTAATTCATTAGGAATCTATTGTATAATCTGGACTTGGACTGTGTGAACTATGATTTGAAATTAGTAATTCTGTAGAAACGTTAATTTAGATGTTAATATAGGATGGTATAGAATAGACTAGTTTTAAAAATGATCACCCATATTTGTAGGTTCAAAACTGGTCGAAATTAAATTGAGTACTGTTAAGCTTCATTTGTTCCTGAAATTAAGAAGTAAATACGAAATCTTAAAATACTTTCATTGTTTAAAGTTTTGGACTAGTGACTGACAATAAATAATAAAGTAATTAGATACATATGGTTCGTAATTCTGAGGTATGATTATTCTGTTTAAATTAGTTTATATTCAAAAACTTATATGAAACATGAACATAATGATGTTCAGGAGTTAGTTGAAAATATGCAACTGTATAATTAATTAGGCCATTTCTAAATAACAAGTGCAATTAAGTAGACCTTAATCTGAACGCACACATATATATTGATACAATTTGACTGTTGACATATGTTAATAGATGAATAAAATTAGAATTACACTTTACTGAAGTAGTATTATTTGTATTAGGTTTGCTTCAAATTTAGCTGTTAGTTTTGACGAGACTGGGCATAAAAAGTTAGAATCAGTTATGAGGGCTTTTAAGCCCAAGAGACTTGAATGCGTAACATTGGACTGGGCTTTAAGTAGCCTTATGCACACTGGTGTATTTCTGTTAAAATAGTCCAAATTCCAGGCCCAATAACGTATAGTGGCATGGATCCGCACAAACGATAATAAGAATTGTTAGAAAAATGTCAATAGCTATTTCTATTAAGGGAAAAACAAATGATAGAAAACTTAGTACAATCTAGATTAACCTTTAAAACTCAATGAGATTAACCTCGTCATAATATAGACAAACGGGGTCCTCGAATAACAATTATGATAATTTAGACATCGGATTGATCATTTAGCAAATTCCATGATCTTTCCCAAAATAACAAAGAAATAGACACCATTAGGCACAATTTTAATATACATTCTCATGAACGGGTGCACATTTATGTGACCTAAATCCTACTCCCAACGAAGTTGAGATGTATCCAAAGCCATAGGCGTACTAGTACGGTGTGGTCAAGGAATGCATTTTTTTGACGTTGCAATTCTTAAAATTTGAAAAACAGAACATTAATCTACCTGATTTAAAACATATAATTGGAAGTAGACAAAATCAAAAACAACAGTTGAGTGACCGTGCTAGAACCACAGAATTCAGGAGTGCCCAACACATTCTCCCAGGTTAACAGAATTCCTTATCCGAATTTCTAGTTCGCAGACTGTAACAGAGTCAAAATTTCCTCAGTTCAGGATTAAACAGGTGACTTGGGACACCATTATATTCCCAGGTGGCGACTCTGAAAACTTAAATAACTAATCCCGTTTCGACTGTCCTTAAATTTGAAAAACTCCTCTACGCCCTCACGGGTAATGTATAATAACAATACATTTATGAAAAAAGGAGGTGTGACAACAGAAATAATGCAATAAGATAGTTAATGCACTTGAACTGATAATAACAAGAAATCATAATAAACGGCAATAAGTGCACGACATCACCCTTCGTGCTTTAACACTCTCTCACTAAAATAATACACGACATTACCCTTCATGCTTTACACTCTTTCTCACCCAAGCAACAATTACGAAGCAATTAGGGCAAGGGAATCAATGAAATCACCATAAACTCAAGTAACAACATGAAACCAGTAAATTTAACATAAAGAACAACGCAACTCAATTATCAGTAGAAATTAGGAAAATCAAGGACAAGTGCTCGGCATCACCCTTCGTGCTTTTACTCTCGTCCTCGCCATAAGAATTAGTATAATACGCAATGAATGGTACATCGTGCTGCATGGCATCACCCTTCATGCTTTACACTCTTTACTTACAATAAAAATAATGCACGACATCACTCTTCGTGCTTTACAGTCTTTCCTCACAAAATACAAATAATGCTCACCCTTTGTGCTTTAGACTTTTTCCTCATAATAAACAAACAATGCACGACATCACCCTTCGTGCTTTAACACTCCTCCTCACCCAAACAACTAACACAAATAAGGGGCAAGGGAATAAACAAAATAAAAATAGAAATCCTATCAAGGGAATATAATTAAATAGTTAAATCCCGACAAGGGTACAACATCAATAATCCCAACTCCCGACAAAGGAAAATAATCAATAAGAAACAATATCCCTGCAAGGAACAATTCAATAACTCTTTCTCTTTCTTTCACTTTTATTTCATAACTCACTTTACCACTTAAGCCAATGCTCCACAGGGTTCAATCATCTCATATATTTTAACAATTCTAATATAACTCGATCCAATGCTCCTCGATGTTCATGGGTCACAAATTTCTTTTCACAAGCTTTTCTATAACAAATAGGAGTCATCACCAAGGTACGAGAGGTACAAAATCAAGATATTCACAGTTTAAAGACTCACGGTCATGCTGGACACCAACATAGAGATACTCGTCACCATGCCTGTATGTCGTACTCGACAATTACCATATAGAAAATAGGACTCAAGTACTAATCCCTCAAGCTAAGGTTAGACCAAAAACTTAGGTTAGACCAAAAACCTCGATGGTTACGGTTTATTGCATGTTTCATTTATCTTTGGCAGTATATAAAAGTGTTGGAATAAGATCTTAGTTGATAAGAGGTTTTTACCGGTATTCAGGTGCTGTGGACAACTGCTATGAATAGAAGATATTATTTTGAGTGTTGGGTTATGTAGGATATCATATGATTGCACCTGTGGTTGCAGGTATAGGGTATCACAACTGGTTCACGCTTATTCTGGGTATAGATGTAAGGTTATAATCTTGTGTGTGATTCGGTAAGTGCAATGTGGTTCTATGGTTTATGGGCTGGGTTGAATTGTGTGATTTTGGTTAAAATGTGTTTTTGGACATATATGGGATAGGGTGACACGGGATCACCCTTGGGTAGATGTATGGTAAGGTTGTTAAGCGATTAGTTGGCTTTCAGAACATCTCTGGGTATGTTCGAGGACGCACGTGTGTTTATGTGGGGGAGGATGTGATGACCCGGCCCACCATCACATGAGTTGCCGCCCCGTTTCCCCAATTTTACTGCTTCCTTATGTTTCATTATACAAGTCTTGGGTGAACAAGTTGAATTGGATTGGTTTTCGATAGAAATGAGGCACTTAGTCTATTTAAGGAAAGTTTGTACTATAAAAGTCAATCGGATATTGACTTATGAGTTAGATGGATCGGATGTGATTTCTGGTGTTTCGATTAGCTTTGGAGGATGATTTGTGACTAAGAAATGTGATCAAAATTGATTTTGGAGGTCCGGTGTAGAATTAGTCTTGAATTGACGAAGTTAGCATTTTGGCAAATTTCAATTGAAAGAGGGTCAGAATGGAATTCCGAGAGTTGCTCTAGCTTCGTTAGGTGATTTAGGATGTGTGGGAACAATTCTAGGTCATTCGGAGGTGTTTTGGTTGGGCTTTTTATTAAATGCGTAATTCAGAAGTTTTAGAGGAAATTAGGCTTGAATCTGATGTAATTTGATAGTTTTGGTGTTGTTTGTGGTGTTTTGATGATTGGAGCAAGTTTTAATGATGTTTTAAGTTAGGTTGGTACTTTTGGTTGAGCTCTCGGGGGCCTCGGGGTGATTTTAGATTGCCATGGGGATGGATTTTGGATTTTTAGATAGCTGGTTTGCTTATATCTTGTATTTCCGCATCTGCGGAAAAAGGGCCGTAGAAGCAGCTCCACAGATGTAGTGACGGAGTTGTAGGTGCAAATTCTTGGTCATGGGAGGACTTTCACACAAGCGGATGATTGTTCGCACATGCGGCATCCGGAAAAATGGATATGGACCACAGAAGCGGACCTGCGCATAACAGTGTAATTCCGCAGAAGCGGAGGAAGTACCGTAGAAACGGTGACGCAGAATTGGTAAACGTATCCAGAAGTAGAAATGATGTCTGGGCAGAAGGATTTAAAATAACATTTCATCCACGAACCCAAACCCATTTCCACCATTTTTTAGCATTTTGGGAGCTACTTGGGAGAATTTGAAGAGGGATTCGAAAGGGATTGACTAGATGTAAGTTTTATGAGTTAAAAACACGATGATATTGTGGAAGTATCCTTGAAAATCTTGAGAATTTAGCTAAATTGGAAGAAACTAGGGCTTGGTATTTTAATATTTTAAATTGGAATTTGAGATGCCATTTATTGTCCGAATTGAGAGTTTTTGGTATGTATAGACTCCAGGCGAGATAAGCAATCCGATGAGGTTAATTTTCTGATTTTTCGAGAAGTGGGACCGACGCTCGGGTTCTGGAAATTTTGTCAATTTTGATATTTTTGAGTCTTTTCGATTGGGTTATGTTTCCTTAGTCTATTGTAATGTGTTCATTGTGGTTTTGGATAGAGTCGATACGCATGGAGGCTGAATTGAGGGGCAAAGGCGTCATGAGTTAGAGATTTTGTCGGTTCAAGGTGAGTAATGATTGTAAATGATATCCCGAGGATTTGAAACACCGAATTGCACATTATAGTGCTATATTGAGGTAACTTGCACATCGAATAGCGAGCGTTAGGTAAAGCACCATTGGGAATTGTGACTTGGTCCGTCCCGATTGATGATTTTAGTAATTGACTGAAACTTATTTATTCATCATGACACGGGCTAATTGCCATATTTGGTCTTCATGCTAGCTAGTTGAACCCCTTCGGGGATGGTTGTTGATATTTCCTCACTGTTTTATTTTATACTTGAACTCAGTGATGTATTTTTAGAATGTTTTCAAATCTCAACCAGGTTTACTTGCTTTAACACTTGAAATGATATTTCCAATAATATTTTTGGTTGAGCATCATGTTTATTGTTGCTCGAATGGCTTATATGATTCTGTTAACTGAGTTAGGCTGAGGGTCTGTATTGTGAGGATACTACTGTATCGGGCTTCACACGGCATCAATATCAACATATATATATATATATATATATATATATATATATATATATCCACACCGTAGCAATGGTATACTAATACTAATATGAGGCCAAGGGCCTAGATTTGATGCCACAAGAAGGCTTGATATTGTGTGGATATATATATATATATATATATATATATATATATATATATATATATATATATCCACACCGTAGCAATGGTATACTAATACTAATATGAGGCCAAGGGCCTAGATTTGATGCCAAAGAAGGCTTGATATTGTGCTTGGGCCGTAAGGGGCCCCTCTGAAGTCTGCACCCCCACAGTGAGCGCGAGTACCCATGTTGATTGGGCTGCATGCCGCAGTGACATAAGGATAGGGATGCATGCCGCAACGATATGTGGATCAGGCTCTACGTTGTAGCATTTACTATATGATATTGTTTTGAGAGTGATCTCAAAAAGAGAGCTCGAGGGGATAAGAGTGTTTCTAAGAGTGAGCTCGAAGGGCTGGTATTGTTTTGAGATATTTCCCGAGGGCGAACTTTTATGTGCACATCTTGCATACTTATTTGCCTTTTTACCTGTTATACTGTGGCATTTATGCCCGATGCGCGGATTTTTCTGTGCTTATTAGCACTAACTATTTTGAAATCGTTTTCGTAACTGTTGAAAAGATCATTTTCAAAAGAGCTTTAAACTGAGCCAAGATATTTCCAAAGATTTCACAGCCTTACTGTTTTCTCAAAGGATTGTACCCTGCTTCTATGCAGCATGATGGTTGATTTACGTGATTTCTTACTGCTCAATTGTTGTATACCTTTATTATTCACTGAGTTAGAGTACTCACTTTACTTACTGCACCTCGTGTGCAGATGTAGGTATCTATTCACCCGGTAGCAGGTTTGAGCCGATCAGAGGCAGAGTTAAATGAGTTAAAGAGGTTACTGCCAGCATTCGCAACACCATTTTTCTCTTTTTTTGTTCATTATTCCGGTTTTTTATATACTAGTCCTGGTAGTGGATTTACTTTCTGATAGATGCTCGTGACTTGTGACACCCCGATTAGGGCTGTGTTGAGTTGTAATTTCGTCAATTAATATTATTAAGTCATATTCTTGCAGTTCATTTATGCTTAACTATTTTTTAAAGAGACAAGTTAGGTTGGTTGGCTGGCCTTGTCTGCACGAGAGGCGCCATCACGACTAGTGCGGGGTTTAGGTCATGACATCGGGGCTCCTAACCAAACACATGCACTAACTTAACAATATCATACAAAACTTATTTGTGCGATCAAATCGCTAAAATAATATCAAAACCAATGAATCAAACCTCAAAATCAAGAGTTTTTTCCTCAAACTTCACTAAGTCTCAAATTTTGAACTTTAAGTTTGAAACACGTCAAACGATGTTTGATTTTAACCAAACATTATCGAATGACTTAAACCATACATAAGATCTGTACCGGGCACTAGAACCAAGATACGGGCCCGATACTAACATGCTCTAATCAATTTCATTGCAAATTTCCTTAAAATTTTCAGAAAAATAATTTCTTTTAAAAATTTATTTCTCGGGCTCAAAACCTCGGAATTTGATTTCGGGCATATGCTCGAGTCCTACATTTTCCTATGGACCCTCTGGGACCGTCAAATCATGTGTCAGGGTCAGTTTACCAAAAATATTGACCAAAGCCAAATTTATTCATTTTAACATAAAAAAATAGCATTTATCACAGAATTTCATATTTAAGCTTTTCAACTACGCGCCTGGACCGCGCATGAAAATCAAGGCAACTCTAAATGATGTTTTTAAGGCCTCAGAGACATCAAATTCAATTAAAAACATGTGATGCCCCTTAGGATCGTCACATTGGGGGACCTTGGTGCGAATCAAACTTAGTTTTGTAGTTGAGGGACTGTTGAGGTTTTCAGATACTGTGCAATCGCATCTGCGAGGAAATGGTCGCATGTGATAGTACGTACATGCGGCTAACTGATCATAGAAGTGGAAATGGCAAGCAATACTTTTGTTCACAGGTGTTCAAGGTTGGGGCTAGGTGGGCACGTGCGGAAGTATGGTGTTCTGTAAAAGCGGATGTTTGGGGCTGGTGTGCGATCTAACCTTGGTTTCCCAATCCTCAACGTTTTAAACACACAATATGGAATCTAGTTAGTCTTTTCTCCTAAGCCGCACGAAGCTTTCGCATTGCAGAAAATTCAAATAATATAAAAAACATGATGTCAATAATGAACATGAGAAATTAGAAGATTTTAATCTAGAAATGATAAAGGAAGGTAGTTCTTGTATTGAAACTTAAAGTTGCACATTCAAAAAAATTATTTACATTTTTTCCGATATATTAATGTATTTTTATGTAGCATATGGTTTCGTTGATGTTGGATTTCCAGATGAAGATAAATGGTTACATATGTGTGATTTATAGGCTCATAATAACAACTGAGGATTGTAAACAAATAGGAAATGAAAATATTGTGTCTGATAAGATGACTAAAGACTCATTCAATGAAGACGTTCCAGCTTCATAGGTTTATAAAAAAACATCAACTAAGATGATTCTAGATCATGAAATTGAGATGACTGACGCTCTAACTGATTGTCAGATTCATAAAATAACTTTCGAGTTTGTAAATGAGTCCATAGGTGTTGTTTCTATAATAAAAACTATTCCAAAAGGTTCTACACATGAAGATGTTGCAACTTCTTACTTACCCATTCATTCAAGTTTTGAAGGTGTCGAAACTTATTGACATTTTGGACGACTCTCCTGAAGAAGATTGTGATGACCCGGCCTGTAGTTACGTGAGTTACCACCCCATTTCACCCTTATTCTGTTGCTTCATGTTTCTATATCAGTATTAGAGTCTATCAGGTGTAATTATATTGGTTCTGGTTGAAAATAAGGTATATAGCCTCTTAGAAGGAAGTTTTTTCAGAAAAGTCAACTGGAAGTTGACTATGTGGTTAGAGGTCTCGGATGTAAATTTCGGTGGCCCAGTTAGCTTCGGGAGGTGATTTGTGACTTAGGAGAGCGATCATAATTTCATTTGGAGGTCCGATGTAGAAATAGGCTTGAATTGGCGAAGTTGGAATTTTGGCGGAATCCGGTTGATAGGTGAGATTTTGATCCGGGAGTCGGAATGGAATTCTGATAGTCACAGTAACTTTATTAGGTGATTTTGTATATGTCTGCAAATTTTTCAGGTCATTCAGACGTCGTTTGGTTGGATTAGTGATTGAATGTTAGTTTCGAAAGTTATAGTTGAATCTTAGGATTGAATCCATCATGAATTGATGATTTTTGTATTTAAGAATGTGTTTTTCTGATTGGAACAAGTTTGTATGATGTTTTGAAGTAGGTTGGTATTTTTGGTTGGGGTCCCGGGGGCCTCGGGGTGATTTCGCGGGTTCAAAGGGTAATTTCTAGCTTGAAATGATATCAGATTTTTGGTGTCATAAAGTTGCAATTTTTGTTCAATGCGATCGCAAGGGTTATGTTGCGATCACATAGAAGGTTTGGGGGAGGCTTGGATTTTTGTTCTCTGCGATCACAGATGTTTGTATGCGATCACATAGTGTAATGGACCAGGGGTCCCAGTGGATTCTTTTGTGTTGTGCAATCGCGGGTCATGTATTGCAACTCCATAGTATTGGATGGTAAGTCAATGTGATCGCGTAGTGGTATTTACGATCGCATAAGTCATTTTGGGAGGCTGGAAAAGATTGTTCAATGCGATCGCAGATCCGGTGATGCGATCACATAGAGTAAATAACTGGGTGGATAGAAGGGTTTTATAACATAACATCTACTAGCAAAACCCATTTCCACCATGGTTGGGCACATTTTAGATCTATTGGATGAGAGTGTAAGAGGTTTTCACCTAGATTTTGATTGGAGGTAAGTTTTATGTGCTAATTACGTGATTTTATCATAGAATCATCATCTAAACCTCTGAACATCGGGTGGAAATTGGAAGAATTAAGGCTTGGTTTTTGGTTATGAAAATTTGGAATTAGAAGAGGCTATTGGACTCCAATTTTGATAAACTTTATAGGTATGGGCTCTTGGCGAGACGAGGATTTCGGAAATGTAAAGTTCATAATTTTTCGAGAAGTGGGCCCGTGGCTCGAGTTTTGCCAACTTCGTGTTTTGGGTGATTTTCGAGTTACTTTTATTTGGTTATGATCCATTAGCCTATTTTGATGTATTCTTATTAGTTTTTATCAGGTTTGGCACCCGCAGAGGTCGATTATAGGGGGAAAGGCATTGCAGACTAGTTTCGGAGCCAGTTCGAGGTGAGTAGTAGATGTGGATGATAACCTGAGGGTTTGAAACCCTGGTATATCACTATGTGATGCTTTATTGAGGCGAGACATGTACTCTATATAGAGTGCGGGGTCGATTGTGATTGGGGACTATGGCTTAGTCCGACCGAGTGGCATTGTACCATGTTGCTAGCAATAAATGAGTCGGCAAACCTCCTACTTGGATGGTTATGGATATATTTGGGCTGCATGCTGGTTATTTGGATCCCCAGAGGATCGTTATCATTGTTTTCGTGTTTATAGCATGTTTTCATGATATCAATCCAGAGCTGATCAATGTCTAAATATGAATTGCAAATTCTGAGATTTCTGAACACCTAGTTCTATAGTTACTGTTAAACGAAACTAAAAATGGTAAGTTATCTGTGCCTGTGAGGCTTGCATTCATGTAGCTGGACTGGTAATGGACCGGGCTACACGTTGTAGCGTCATGTTCATATGAATTTGCATTGCATTCATGCATTTATACTTATCTACTCTATTTGTTACTGTTTTTTCTGAGATTTACATTGTTAAAAGGAAATGAAGCACTGTTATCGCTTTGTTGTGTGGTATTTTGGGATTTCTTGCCTTCAATATCATTGTACATATCTATTACAGCTGAGTTAGAAGTACTCACTCTACTCCCTGCACCATGTGTGCAGATTCAGGTACCTCTAGACAGGGTTGATATTTAGCTACTTTCAGAGCATATTCCGGAGCTTGTCGAGGCAGCTGTCTGGCATCCGCAGGACCTGACTTCTCTATTATTATTGTGTTTTTGACATTTCCTCATACTCATATTATTATATATTAAGTATTATTATTATAATATTTGGTAGAGGCTCTTGACTTGTGACCCCCAGCTCTGTTGGAGGTTATATGCACTGGTTTATTGTGTTATTTTCTATACATTTACTAAATTTCAGATAATTCGTTGCTGTTAATAATTTTTGGAATAAGGAATATGAGCTTGCAGCTCAGAATCTGTATGATAAGTCGGGCTTGCCTAGCAATGTGCTGGGCGCCATCACAACCGGGTTTGGGGTCGTGACAAGTTGGTATCAGAGCGTAGGTTACTAGGCCTCATGAGTGTTGAGCCGGTTAGTAGTGTCTCGCGAATCGGTACTGATACGTCTGTATTTATCCTCGGGAGGCTTCAGAACTTTTAGGAAACACTTCATATTCTTGAACTCTTGTCGTGCAATTTTGTTGTTCCGAGATCTAAACATCTGTATTCTATTCTCTCGCAGATGGTGAAAACTCGTGCTACCGGATGAGGTGGACGACAACCATTGCCCCCAGCTAGAGGCCGTGGACACGGCCGTGGTCGTGGTCGTTGGCAGAGCAGTAGGGTTAGTGCCAGTAGACCCACTTGTCGCCCTTATTCAGGATCAGCCCCCAGTTAATGATTCTCCAGCAGCACCCGCTCAGGCACCGGTAGTGCCTAATTTTATTCCTGGCCTTCAGGAGGCATTGGCCCAGATATCATATGTCTGCATTGGTTTGGCTCAAGCAATTTCAGCTACTACTACCGCAGCGACATCTCAGATCGGGGGTGGTCATTAGACCCCCGCAGTTCGCACACCAAACACAGGTTGTGCAGGGACTTCAAATGCCAGAGGCAGCCCCAGCTCAGGTAGTTGCATCGGTTGTTCTAGTTGCGCCAGTTGCGCTAGTCCCAGGGTATGTTGTTCCGGTGATGGCTGACGACGAGTAGCGTTGGTTAGAGAGTTTTGGCAGACTTCAGCCTCCTACGTTCAGTGGTACTGAGAGCGAGGATGCCCAAGGATTCTTGGACAAGTGTCAGAGGATGCTTCATACAGTAGGGATTCTTGAGTTTAGTGGGGTATCTTTTATTACATTCCAGTTTTTGGGGCCAGCATTCATGTGGTGGGAGGAGTTCGAGAGGTGTAGGCCTACAGGAGCAGCACCCCTTACCTAGCAACAATTTTCCACTCTCTTTTTAGAGAAGTATGTTCCGTAGTCCCGCAGACAGGAGCTGCGCCGCTAGTTTGAGTGGCTAGTTCAAGGTGATATGACAGTGACTCTATACGAGTTGAGGTATACTCAGTTAGCCAGACATGCTACATGGATGATCCCGATAGATTAGGAGAGGATAAAGAGGTTCATAGATGACCTCAACTATTCTATTCGTATCTTGATGACCAGGGAGAGGGTAGTGGGAGCATCCTTCGAGGAGGTAGTGGATATGGCACGTTAGATTGAGGCGGATTGTCGCCGAGAGCGAGAGGAGAGAGAGGCTAAGAGGCCTCGAGGTTCGGGCAGCTATAGCGGTGCTCTATCTAGGGGCCAGTTTCATCAGGCAGAGGTCATTCATTTAGACCTCCTCAGTCAGGTCACTCAGAGCACATTGGAGCTTCTTCCGGCTGCGGCCGTCAAGCTTATCAGCAGTGTCATTCTTCCCTCAGCACCATCCCGGCTTAGAGTTCAGCAACTTCTTCTTCATCCCAGGGTTTATCTGCAGTGAGGGGTTCCCTTAAGTCCCATTCTCTAGCATCGGGTAGTTTTTATGAGTGTGGCGAGTTTGGCTACATGAGGAGGCAGTGTCATCGACTCCGCAGGGATAGGTCTTAGTAGAGGGATCAGCCCTCCTCTTCTACTCCATCTACTTCAGCACCATCCCAGCCTCGTAGGGGTGGGGGTTAGTCTTCTAGAGGTCGCACTAGGGGTGATGAGCAATCGAGCGGTGGTTAGGCTCGTTTCTATGCACTTCCTAATAGGAGAGATGTTGTTGCTTCAGATATAGTGATCACATCTATTATCTTAGTTTGTCACATGGATGCTTCTGTTGTGTTTTATCCCAAGTCTACATACTCATATGTGTCTTCTTATTTTTCTCATCATTTGGGTACGACCTGTGGTTGTCTTGCCTTTCTTGTGCATGTATCTACCCCGGTGGGTGATACGATTATTGTGTATCATGTCTATCGATCTTGTCTTGTTACCATTGGGAGGATTGGAGACCCGTGTTGATTTGCTATTATTGGGTATGGTGGAGTTGGACTTTGGGCATGGATTGGCTATCCCCATGCCACGTTATTCTAGACTATCATATGAAGATCGTTAGATTGGCCATTCCTGGTATTCCGTAGATTGAGTGGCGGGGTTCGACTGATTATGTCCCTAGCCGGGTGATTTCATTCTTAAAGGCTCAGACGATGGTTGAAAAAGGGTGTTTGTCTTATTTAGCATTTGTGGGGGATGTTGGAGCTGAGACTTCTAGTATTTATTCTGTGCCCGTTGTAAGGGACTTACCAGATGTGTTTCCATCAGACCTGCTGAGCATGCCGTCGGATAGGGATATCGACTTTGGTATTGATTTGGTGCCGGGCAATTAGCCTATCTCTATTCCTCCTTATCGTATGGAACCAGTTGAGTTGAAGGAATTTAAATAACAGCTTCAGGAACTCCTAGAAAAGGGGTTCATTCGCCCAAGTGTGTCACCATGGGGTGCACCGGTGTTGTTAGTTAAGAAAAAAGATGGCTCAATGAGGATGTGTGTTGATTATAGACAGCTGAACAAGGTAACAGTGAAGAACAAGTATCCTCTACCCCATATTGATGATTTATTTTATCAGCTCTAGGGAGCGAGGGTGTTCTCGAAGATTGCTTCGTTCCGGCTATCACCAGCTAAAGATTAGAGATTCTAATATTATGAAGGCATCCTTCAGGATGAGATATGAGAATTATGAGTTTCTAGTGATGCCTTTTGGGCTGACCAATACACCAGCCGCGTTCATGTACTTGATGAAATATGTGTTCCGGCCGTATCTGGATTCCTTTGTGATTGTGTTTATTGATGACATCCTAGTGTACTCTCGTAGCCAGGAGGAGCATGCTCAGTATTTGAGAGTTGTATTGTAGAGGTTGATGGAGGAGAATCTATATGCGAAGTTCTCCAAGTGTGAATTCTAGCTTGAGTTTGTAGCTTTTCTGGGTCACGTGGTGTCTTGTGATGGTATTCATGTCAACTCAAAGAAGATAGAGGCAGTGCAGAGTTGGCCTAGACCGTCCTCAGCTACGAAGATCCGGAGCTTTCTTGGTCTAGCGGGGTATTATAGCCGGTTTGTTCAGGGATTTTAATGTATTGCTTCATCCTTGACCAGGTTGACGCAGAATGGTGCACCATTCATATGGTCGGATGAGTGCAAGGAGAGCTTTCAGAAGCTCAAGATAGCTTTGACCATAGCTCCAGTGTTAGTCTTTCCATCAGCTTCAGGTTCTTATACCGTGTATTGTGATGCATCGAGAGTGGGGATATGTTGTGTATGATTGCAAGAGGGTAGCGTTATAGCTTATGCTTCTCGTCAGTTGAAGTATCATGAGAAGAACTACCCTGTTCATGATTTAGAGTTAGCTGCCATAGTTCATGCCTTGATGACTTGGATGCACTATTTGTACGGCATGTCCTGTGAGGTGTATACTGATTATCAAAATCTCTAGCACTTGTTTAAATAGAAGGATCTCAATTTGAGGGTGCGGAGGTGGCTTGATTTGCTCAAGGATTATGACATCACCATTTAATATCATCCGGGTAAGGCCAATGTAGTGGCCGATACTTTGAGTCGAAAGGCGGTGTAGCCCGGCATATACTCCAGTTGGGGAGAGACCCTTTGCATATGATGTTGAGGCGTTGGCCAATCAGCTAGTAAGGTTGGATATTACAGAGCCCAGTAGGGTGTTGGTTCGCGTTGTTTCTCAGTCTTCCTTATATGATCGCATTCGTAAGCGCCAGTATGATGATCCACACTTGATTGTCCTTAAGGACAGAGTTCAGCATGATGATGCTAGGGATGTTACTATTGATAGTGATGGTGTGTTGAGGATGCAGGGTTGGATTTGCATGCACAATATAGATGTCCTTCGGGAGTTGATATTTGAGGAGGCCCATAGCTCGTGGTATTCTATCCATCCAGGTGCCGTGAAGATGTATCAGGATTTGAGACAGCATTAGCGGTAGAGGAGGATGAAGAAGTATATTGTGAGTTATGTAGCCCGGTGTCTCAACTGTCAGCAGGTCAAGTATGAGCATTAGAGGCCCGGTGGCATGTTTCAACGTATTGATATTCCCGACTGGAAATTAGAGACGATTACTATGAACTTTGTTAGTGGTCTCCCTCGGACAGCGAGGAAGTTTGATTCAGTTTGGGTGATTGAGGATTGGCTAACAAAGTCTGCACACTTCATTCCTATGTGCGCTACATATTCCTCAAGGCGGTAAGTAGAGATATTCATCCGTGAGATTGTGAGATTGCATGGGGTCCCAGTTTCTATTATCAGACAGAGGTACTCATTTACTTCATAGTTCTGGAGGACAATCCAGCGAGAGTTGGGTTCAAAGGTAGAGTTGAGCACTGTATTTCATCCTCAGATGGATGGACAGTTCGAGCGTACCATTCAGATCTTGGAGGACATGTTACGTTCCTGTGTTATTGATTTCGGTGTCTCTTGGCGTGATTACTTGCCTCTTGCAGAGTTTTCTTATAACAATATCTACCAATCTAGTATTTAGATGGCGCCATATGAGACCTTATATCGGAGATGATGTAGATCTCCAGTTGGTTTGTTTGATCCAGGCGAGGCTAGGTTGTTGGAGATAGAGTTAGTCCAGGATGCCTTGGACAAGGTGAAGGTGATTCAGAGGAGACTTCGCATAGCTCAGTCACACCAGAAGAGTTATGTAGATCAGAAGGTCCAGGATGTGTCTTATTCAATGGGTGAGAAGGTCTTGCTGAAGGTTTCGCCTATGATAGCGTCATGAGACTTGGGAAGAAAGGAAAGTTGAGTCTGAGGTACATTGGGCCTTTTGAGATGTTTAGGAGGTAAATGTGAATTTCGTAAATTTTCGGAATGTGGCCCCGGGGCTCGGGTTTTGGCAACTTTGGGAATTTTGATGTAAATTGAGTTATTTCGAATGGGTTGTGTTTAATTAGCCTATATTGATGTATTCTCATTGATTTTGAGCAGATTCGGCATTCAAGGTGATTGAATTGCGAGGCGAGCGCAAGGCGGATTAAGGCTTCTATCGGATCGAGGTGAATGGTGGTAGTAAATAATGTACTGAGGGTTTGAAACCCCGTACTAGCACTTTACAGTGCTATATTGAGATGAGACACGCGTTCTATGACGGGCGTGGTGACATTGTGATAGGGGGTTCGGACTTAGTCCTTCCCGGCTAATATAATACTGTGTTGTACGACTGTTAATGAGGTTATGGCTGTACAATTGGGCTAATAGCCATGTTTGGGGCCTTGTGCCGATCTGTAGAGCATTAGGGAACCTATAGAGCTAGGTGACCTTTATATCGTGTTGGAAATATACACTCGGCCATAGCTCTAGCTGTATAGCATAATATGAGCCCGTACTAGATGTGTACATTGAGAGAGATTATCTAGGGTGGAATTCCTTGTTCTAGCTGAGTGGGCCTGAAAGGCCAAGTCTATACCGATTGAGATGAGATAGGGTCGAGGACCCACTATGAGATGTTATATTGGGCCCGAAAGGCCAAGTCTATATTAACTGAGACAGGGTCAAGGACCCATTGTGATATATTATATTGGGCCTGAGAGGCCAAGTGCATACTGACCGGGATAGGGTCGAGGACCCATTATGAGGTATTATGTATATAGATACCTATATTGGATCGGACCGCACGCCGCAGTAATGTACATGTAATATACATGTAATATACATGTGACGGACTGCACGCCGCAGTATTATTGCGCTTGGGCTGTAGGAGCCCCTTCGGAGTCCGAGTCCGCACACATTCTCAGTGAGCGCTGGTGTATATCATGGGATCGGGCTGCACGCCGCAGCAGTATAATTATATATGTATATATATATATTGGATCGGACCGCACGCCGCAGTGATATATGGTGGACCCGGCTGCACGCCATAGCACCATAGCGCTTGGGCCTAGGGAGCCCCTCCGAAGTCTGTATACACCCCCAGTGAGCGCCGTCGACGTTAAATGGAGCGGGCTGCACGCCGCAACGGTATATGTATTGGAGCGGGCTGCACGCCGAAGCATTATACTTATTAATATCCTTATAAATATGTAAATACTTATGTGTTATAGACAAATGTATATGTCTCTATATATTGAGATGGCTGTACACTGTAGTGGTACGAGTGAGGATGTGGTCAGTGTGGGACCCAGTTGAGATGGATATGGACTGGAGATCAGAGAACTCATTGTAGTGATGACTTACCTGTGGGGGTTTGCCTTAGAACTGTTTAGTGACAGTACAGGAGTTCTTACTTCCAGTTATTATTTATTATTGCTGCTCACCGAGTTGAAATATACTCACCCCACTCCCCTGCATTTTTTTTTGTGTGCAGATATACAGGTTCAGAAGGGCAGTTGAGCTGTCGCAACTGCTTTATTATCCCCGTTCTGTGGAGACTTCGAGGTAGCTGCCGACGTCCGCAGGACCCGATATCTCTTCCTACTGTCTTTGATTATGAATTGTTATTTCTTTCCGCTCTAAGCTTTGGTTGTAAACCGTATTACACTTATGTTCTGTAGAGGCTCATGACTCTTGACCCTTCGGTCTATGGGAGTTGGTATGCGTTGGGACTTGGTTTCCCCGTTTTTGATATATCCATTATTGTTAATTTACAATTGTTATGTTTGAATGGGATAAGGCGAGCTCATAGCTCTATGATTGTTGTTGATTGGTCGGGCTGGCCTAGCAGTGTGCTGGGCGCCATCACGACCGGATTTGGGGTCGTGACAGGGACCCGGCACACAATGTACTACATCTTCCGAATTTTGAACTCACTCCTACTCTGGAGGAAATTGCTTTCTACATAGGGAAGAATGAGGTCCCCTTAAATAGAAAATACCTGGTATCTCCAAGAGCGGTAACAGTGCATCATTTTCTGGATTCTCTGAAAATTGCTAGGAATGTCCACAACGAAGACTTAGCCAGCGGGTTTTGCTACTTGAACTTCTTCTAGAGTAGTTATGGACACATCAGAGTTTTCAACGACTCCACGAACAAGTTATTCAGCAAGTCCAACCGAGCAAAACGGGAGGAGCATCGAAGGTTTGCTTTCTTAGTGGCATTTCTCGGAATTATTTTATTTCTAATAAAAAATGGGCACATCAGCATAAAAGTTGCCAGGGTAGCCAACACATTAATAGTACAAGACAATTGTACTCTAGCTCCAATGATTTTAGCTGACATCTACCGTGCCTTGACTGCATGTAAAGTTGGAGCCAACTTCTTTGAAGGGTGCAATTTGAATTTGCAGATTTGGTTGATTGAACATCTATGCCATCATCCTTCGTTCTCAAGTTATGGTCCACTCGGACGAACATGTCTGGAAGAATTCTGTACGAGAACAAAAGAAGTCAAATTGCCAGAGGGAGTAAAGGATTGGATTTCGCATCTTCGATCATTAACTGATGGCCAGATTGATTGGACATATGATTGGCTACCTCTTGACAAGGTAATATATATGCCGACAGAAGGGTCACCTTTTTTGATCATGGGTTTAAAAAGCATCCAACCTTACGCCCCGTACAAGGCCCTGCGACAACTGGGTAGATGTCAAGTTATTCCGAGAGACGGGGACCTCAGTTCGCAAGCTATAGAAATTGGTCCGGATGGGCAATTCCCGGAAGCAAAGATCCGGCAAATTTGGAATGATTGCCAAAACCTGAAAGTGGATACTTGTGTGAAAAATAGAGCTCGGGGAGAAGTATCGTCTAGATATTTCACGTGGTATCGATGGGGTGTTGAATATGAACGGCTTTCGAAAAGACCTCACCTGCAAGATTTGGTGGAGCAGTCTAAGGAAAATCAGAATTGGGCGGCCAAAGAAAGAGAATACAAGGCCAAGATCAGCTTGCTGGAAAAATAATTGATAAATCTCTAGTTTGAAAGTGGTTTACAGGCAGCATCTGATGAAGGAGAGAAGAAGCAGCTGAAGAAAGAAAACGAAATGTTAAAGGCTCAGGTTGCTCAAATGAAAATTGCATCCGTGACCCCCGTTCGCTTAGCCCGAGACGAGAAATTGATTGAGACTCTCCGGTGCAAAGTGAATGACTAGAGCTTTAACTTGGACAAGGCCGAAAAGGAATTAGTCAGGGCTAGGAAGCAAATAACCAGAGATGCTGAGGAAAGAGCCAAGTTCGTTCGGCAGTTACAAGATAAGCACGCATTTGAGGTAGCTCGGCTAAGAAAGAAAATGGTTTCAGCCACGGTTAAAAGTAACAAGATTATTAAGGATCTCGAAGAAGAGAGAGATCATTGTTACATAACTATGGCTCGACTAGAGTTGGAGCTGCAGCAAATACAGAAAGATAACCAACATACCATGGATGCTCGCACTGAACAGATAAGTCGATTGCTTCAAGAAAAAGGGGTTATTCGAGAGAAGATTGTTCGCATTACTCAATACATCACCCGAAAGAGTCAGCTGTGTGAAGATATGTCCCGAGGAACCTTTGTATCAGCAGTGAAATTCTTCGTGCAACAAGTCATGTCTGACCTGGATAGGCTCCAAAAGGGATTAGCATATAGGCCCGCGGCAAGATCGAACGATGTCTCGCGGGCACTAGGAGCATTAATGTATTCATAGGGCATGCATCTTATTTTTTATATTTCTTTGCATTAGCATTACAACATCATCTTGTAAACCAATGTTTTTGAACTATCAATGAAAATCAAGTGTTGTTGTCAATCCTTTTGCTCTATGTTATTTCTTTTAAATTACGATAGGCAAATAAATAGGAACGCAATTATGAACTGAAAAAGAAAAAAAAGAGAGAGAGAGAGAGAAAAAGTGAAAAAAAAGAGAGATGATTGGTTCAAATAAGTGAAGGCCGGGATGATGCATGGCGACTCGAGGAAAATGTGTTTATTTGAAAGTCGTTGCATCTTATCTCTTTCATGCGCTAACAACTAATGGGTGTTGATGTTTGAGCTCCAGATTTTTGTGACAACTGGCATTCTGGCTACTCACCATTACAACACGAGATATAAGAAAATGACAAAAGCTGTGTCGCAAGAAATTGAGGCAACTGTCACGGATCCCGCCCAAGAGGAAGAAATTGTGGACGTAGCGGGGATGAAGGAAGAGATGTACAAATTAAAGCAGCAGATGGCTGAAATGTATCAGGCTTGGTCTAGAGGTCAACCCCTGCCAACTTATCCTGCCAATCCCACATACATCCCTCCAGCTAACCCCAATCCTGAGCCACCCACATTGAATGCACCCTCTACATACCCTGACTACCATCACTATTATGCCTCTACTTCCCAGGTACCGCCACCTCCAACAAAACAAGTACCATCCCATCCACCCCAAGTTGCTCCAGTGTATGTGGCACCTCCACCTGCCACTCTGCACAAATCATCTAGTGAACCAGTGTTCCACATACAAGATCCTCATTACTACCCACCCGAACCAACTTTCCGATAGCACGAATCCCACACTCCGCTGATGGAGATGAGCGAAGAGAAACCTGCTAAAAATGCGGGGCAAGAGGAGATGGCTAGGAAGGTGAAAATTTTGGAAAACGCCTTTCGCAATATGCAAGGATTGGGAGGGCAAGTGAGCGTGGCATACAAGGATTTGTGTCTGTTCCCTGAAGTGCAACTTCCTGCTGGATTTAAGTTGCCGAAGTTTGATATGTATAGCAGACATGGAGACCCGGTGGCCCACTTCAGGGGATATTGCAGTTAAATGAGAGGTGCAGGAGGCAGGGATGAGCTGTTGATGGCATATTTTAGCCAAAGTTTAAGCGGTTCTGCTTTGGAGTGGTATACTCGACAGGATCATACCAGGTGGTTTGTTTGGGACGATCTAACGCAAGCCTTCGCGAACCATTTTCAATACAATCTGGAAATCATACCAGACAGACTATCACTCACAAAGATGGAGAAAAAGCCAGGAGAAAGCTTCGGGGAGTTTGGTTTCAGGTGGAGAGAACAAGCGGCAAGGGTAGATCCGCCGATGAAGGAAGGAGAAATGGTGGATTGTTTCTTACAAGCTTTGGAGCCTACTTATTATGGGCATTTAGTGTCAGCAATTGGAAAAAGTTTTAATGAGGTTGTGAAGATGGGGAGTTTTGTTGAGGAAGGTTTAAAAACAAACAAGATCATGAGGTTTTTGGCAATTACGGCCACAAATCAAGCAATACAGACTGGGAATGGAGGAGCAATTGGAAAGAAGAAAAAAGAAGAAGTAGCAACTGTGGAAAGCAGTCCTTGGAACCGCAACCAACATTAACACCCACCAAGACCATACCGTCCATACCCACCAAACCCATCAACTCCATATAACCCGCCAACCACATATATCCCACCAACCCCATATAATACACCAACCACATATAAACCACCGCCACCATATTACCCACCAACTTGCCCGCATTACCACCACCTACAAGCCCAAACCTACTCACCACCACCGCCGCATGTATAGAGAGCCCAAGCCCCATATAATGTCTACCACACACAAAACACATACCCTGCTCCTAGAACCTACAGAAACCCAAACAGACCCAGGCCTGACCCAGAATGGAGGAATAAGGCAAAGACGTTGGGGGAATCATATACCAGCCTCTATCACAGATTAAAAGAATTGGGAATGTTGAGCCCGATTGAACCTAAACTTCCAAACCCACCTCCGAAAAACCTTGATAAATCTACCAGGTGTGAGTATTGTTCAGGAGCACCAGGACATGATACTAAAAAGTGTTGGCAACTGAAAAATGCTATCCAGGATCTTATTGATAGTCGAAGAATTGAAGTGCAAGCTCCGGAGGCTCCAAACATCACGCAAAACCCACTGCCAACTCACCATGAAACGCATATGATAGAATTGGCGCAGGATGAGAGCAGTCGGAAGCCGTCTCAGTCATTATGATGATTAAAGCCAGTAGCAGAACGGAAAAGGAAGCGGAGAAAGAAAAAGTGATTGTTGTGGAACCAGTAAAAAGGCAAGTAGTGGTGGAGAATTTGAAGGTTGTAGTACCAGGCGTGAAGCCGATATTAACGGTGAAAGGCGCGAATGTGGAACCAGTAATCATAAGACCGGTGGTGCAGATGCCGGTAGTAAACACGAAGACTGTACCTTGGAATTACAACAAGGTAGCAATGATCTATAAAGGGAAAGAGGTATTTGGAGAAATCAATGAAACTCAAGGTCTGACTTGGTCTGGGAGGTGTTTTGCCCCAGTAGAGTTAAGAAGAATGAAAACAGTGAAAGAGAACAAGTTGAAGAAGCCAGTGTCCGAGGAAGAGGCGGAGGAATTCCTCAAAAAGATAAAAGCACAAGATTACTCCATAGTCGAACAACTGAGGAAAACCCCTGCGTAGATCTCTTTGCTCTCATTGTTAATACACTCAGAAGAACACAGGAAAGCTCTGATGAAGATATTGAACGAGGCTCATGTCCCAGAGAAGATCTCAGTATGTCACCTTGAAAAGATTGCTAATAAGATCTTTGAGTCAAATAGGATTACGTTCTCAGATAATGAATTGCCTGTTGAGGGAACCGAGCATAATAGGGCACTTTATCTTACGGTGAAGAGCGAGGAGTCGGTGGTGACCAGAGTATTGATAGATAATGGTTCAAGCGCAAATATTTGCCCGCTGTCAACTCTGGGGAAGATGAATGTCAGTCCGCATTGAATTCGGAAGAACAATATAAATGTGAGAGGATTTGATGGGGGACGTAAGAACACATTGGGAGACATTGTCTTGGAAGTGACCATCGGGCCTGTGGATTTTACTATGGAATTTCGGGTGTTGGATATTGCTGTGTCCTATAATTTATTGCTAGGACGACCATGGATCTGCGTGGCCAAGGCAGTGCCGTCGTCTTTACACCAGATGGTCAAATTCGAATGGGAGCAGCAAGAAATAGTGGTGCATGGAGAAGAAAATACATGCAGTGTTGTGATGCCGTTTGATGGTGCTGATGGAGATAGGGGTCCTTGGGTCTACCAGGTGACAGATACCATAGCAGTAAACAAAATTGCTGAAGGAGAAAAATTGCTGATCCCTATGGTAGCACCTATTGCTGTTATGGTGGCCCGAGAGATGCTTAAAAACGGGTTTGCGCCAGGAAAAAGGTTGGGCAAAGCTTTGCAAGAAGTCACCCAACCGGTTCAATGGCTAGAGAACAAAGGTACTTTTGGCTTAGGGTTCAAACCCACCTATGCCGACATCCAGAGAGCCTCCAAGACCAAAAAGAACTGGACCCTGCCTAAGCCTAAACCAAAACTATCTGATACCTTCACCAAGCCTGGTACTAAAAACCGGACATCTGCTGCGTCAAGGTACATCGAGACCCGACCCGATGAATAGCTTCTGAGGAGATTTTAGAAGATATTTGGGGATGTGAACATGGTTGAGATGGGGGAAGGCACTAGCAAGATGGATGTGCAATTTGTGGGATCTGGTGTCATGCTGAACAATTGGGAAGCCACTCCTTTCCCTATAAGGAAGGAGTCCTGGTAGTTAGCTCTGAAAATTTCATCATCACTTTCCCAGAAAAATAATTGTTACTTTTTGTAGTTCTCCCACCCCCTCATGAAAAGAAAAATCAAAATGTATCCCGAACTTTGTTCATCTTTTTATCAATGAAATGCAGTTTTCCTTTTTCTTCATTTTTTGCCTTATTTTCTTTATTTTTTCTTCTGTACAGTTCTGTATGTGTTGATTCTGATGCCATGTCATGCGTGAAGGATTCTCGACCCAGTTCTGACAGTCGCATTACCATACAAGAAATTGAGGAGGATAGTGAGATAGAATGTGAGGATGAGGAAGCCCTGGAGGAAATAAGTAAGGACATGAACCAATATGAGGAAAATCCCAAACCGATTTTGAGTAATACAGAATCCATAAATTTGGGGAGCGAAGATAATGTCCGGGAAACAAAAATTAGTGTTCATTTGGAGACACCCCTCAGGGAAGAATTGATAAGGTTGTTGCATGAGTTTAAGGACATTTTTGCCTGGTCCTATGATGACATGCCCGGACTTCGCACTGATTTGGTGGTACACAAGTTGCCTATCTACCCCGAATGCCGGCCAGTGAAGCAAAAGTTGCGGAAATTCAAAACGGACATTAGTGTAAAAATAAAAGAAGAGGTGAATAAGCAGTTTGAAGCGAAGGTCATACGAGTCACCAAGTACCCCACCTGGTTGGCGAACGTTGTGCCAGTCCCAAAGAAAGATGGAAAAACCAGAGTGTGTGTGGACTACAGAGACCTCAACAAAGCCAGTCCAAAAGATGACTTCCCATTGCCAAACATCCACATATTGATCGATAATTGTGCCAAGCATGAGATCGGTTCATTTGTAGATTGTTATGTAGGTTATCATCAGATCCTGATAGACGAAGAAGACGCGGAGAAAATTGCTTTCATTACACCTTGGGGAACGTATTGTTACAGAGTAATGCCATTTGGATTGAAGAATGCAGGGGCAACTTACATGAGGGCAATGACCACGATGTTTCATGACATGATGCACCAAGAAATTGAAGTATATGTGGACGATGTCATCATAAAGTCCAAAAAGCAACCTGATCACGTGAGGGATCTGAGAAAGTTTTTCCAAAGACTACGAAGGTACAATCTAAAGCTCAATCCTTCGAAGTGCGCCTTCGGAGTACCATCAGGGAAGTTGTTGGGGTTTATAATGAGTCGGCGAGGTATTGAACTAGATCCATCAAAGATCAAGGTCATCCAAAGACTACCTCCGCCAAAGAACAAGAAAGAGATAATGAGCTTATTGGGGAGGTTGAATTACATTAGCCGGTTCATCGCTCAGTTGACATCAACATGTGAGCCAATCTTCAAGTTGTTAAAGAAAGATGCAGTGGTTAAATGGACTGACGAATGTCAGGAAGCCTTCGACAAGATCAAGGAATATTTGGCCAATCCTCCAGTGTTAGTTCCTCCAGAGCTGGGGCGACCTCTGATTATGTACTTGACAGTGCTTGACAACTCCTTTGGTTGTGTGCTAGGCCAACACGACGAGACCGGCAAGAAAGAGCAAGCTATATATTACCTCAGTAAGAAGTTCACATCTTACGAGGTGAAATATACTCAGCTAGAAAGAACTTGTTATGCGTTGATCTGGGTGGCTCAGAAATTGAAGCATTATTTGTCAGCATACACTACATACTTTATATCACGACTGGATCCTCTGAAGTACATATTTTAGAAGCCTATGTGTGACGACCCGGCCCGTCGTCACGAGAATTACCACCCCGTTATGTTTTAAATGCATGTTTTATGATTTTATATTAGTTTTAGAGTCTATCGGGTGAGTTAGGAGTGAATTGGATTGAAAATGAGGCATATAGCCTTTTTGAAGGAGACTTGAATAAGGAAAGTCAACCCGAAGTTGACTATTTGGTTAGAGGGCTTGAAATCGGATTCTGATGATTCGGTTAGTTCCGGAAGGTGATTTGTGACTTAGGGGAGCAATCGGAATTGAATTTGGAGGCCCGGTGTAGAAATAGGCTTGAATTGGCTAAGGTTGAATTTTGGCGAAATCCGAACGGTAGGTGAGATTTTGATCCGGGAGTCGGAATGGAATTCCGACAGTTTGCAGTAGCTCCGCTAGGTGATTTTGGATGTGCCTGCAAAATTTCAGGTCATTCGGACGTCGTTTGGTCGGGTTTTTGATTGAATGTGTAATTCGGAATGTTTTAAGGAATTTAGGCTTGAACTTTAGAAAATCAAGGTTTTGAATGGCCAAATGGAGTCCGAATTTGGTAAAATTGATATGCTTAGACTCGTATTGAGATGAGGGTTCTGAATATGTGACTTTCGTGATTTTTCGGCAAGCGTATCGAAAGTCGGGTTTTGACAACTTTGGGAATTTTGATGTAAATTGAGTTGTTTTGATTGGGTATCGTCCCATTGGCCTAATTTGTTGTATTGCTACTGTATTTGATCAGATTCTACGCGTGCGGAGCTTGATTCTGGTAGCAAGGGCATTGCGGAGTAGTCGTCGCGCCGTATTGAGGTGAGTAATAGATGTGGGTGATGACCGGCGGGTTCGAAACCCCGGTATACCACTTTGTGACGCTGTATAGCGGCGAGACACGCACACTCTTGAGAGTGCGGGGTCGATCATGAACTGGAGACTATAGATTAGTCCAATATATATATATTGTGATAATGGCCACTCTTGAGCCGTTGAACCCCCTTCTTGGGCGGTTGAGTATACATGTGGGTCGTGAGCCGGTTATTGGATCCCGCGAGGATCGTTATCATTGTCTTATCATATAGACATGCTAGTTTACTACTAGTCCGCAGATATTTCTGTTATTATGCTAATTCCAATCTCTAGAACTTGATATTACTGTTTTCCAACTGAAAAATGATAAAAAGAGTTTTCAAAAACTACTTTTGAGCCTGCGAGGCTGTATCTGCATATTAGCTGACTAGTATTGGATCGGGCTGCACGCGGCAGCGAGATATATGTTGGATCGGATTGCACGCCGCAGTAAATCTCTATGAGATGTGCTTGGGCTGAAGGAGCCCCTCCGGAGTCTGAACCCCCACAGTGAGCACGGGTACCCAAAATTGGAGTCGAGCTACGCGCCGTAGCGGTCATATCATGCATTGCATTGCATTTAGCTACATCTGCTAGCTGTTATGCTATTTATTGGTATTTGTTGGTACAGGTACAGTGAATATTAATTCTATGACAGGGTAGCTGATTATAGTTTTACATAGTGCTTTATTGCGGATTTCTTATTTGCGCTGTCTTACCCTTGTTTATTACCACTGAGTCTGGCGGTACTCATTTTACTCCCTGCACCTTGTGTGCAGATCCAGGTACCTCTCAGCAGTGATCCAGTAGCTGTGCGAGGCGACGTTTGTGGATATTCGAGGTAGCTGCAGAGTCCGCAGGACCCGATATTCCTTCCTACCGTCTTTTGATTTTGTATTGACATTTCTTTCCGCACTTGGTATCTTGTAAATCTTTATACACTCATGTTCCAGTAGAGGCTCATGACTCTTGACCCTTCGGTCTATGGGAGTTAGTATATTTTGGGACTTGGTCTCCCCGCTGTTGGTATAAGTATTACTATTGTTTCATATTTTGAAATGCTTAAATAGGTTAAAGAGAGCTTCTAGCTCCGTTGTTGATATTGATTGGTCGGGCTGGCCTAGCAGTGTGCCGGGTGCCATCACGACCGGATTTGGGGTCGTGACAAGGATATCAGAGCCTAGGTTTACTAGGCCTCGTGAGTCTTGAGCCGGTTAGTAGAGTCTTGTGGATCGGTACGGGGACGCCCGTACTTATCCTCGGGAGGTCGCGAACCTTTAGGAAAACTTCACTTTTCTTGAACTCGTCGTGCGATCTTGTTGTTCCGAGAACCGAACTTCTATATTCTATTCTCTCGCGGATGGCGAGAACGCGAGCATCGGGACGAGGTGGACGACCTCCATTGCCACCTGTTAGAGGCCGTGGGCGCGGTCGTGCTAGAGGTAGAGGTAGGGCGGCCGAGGCGGTGCCAGCCGACCCGCCCGTTGTACCGGTTCGAGAGCGGCCCCGGTGGTTGATGCCCCGACGGCCCCGGTTCGGGGCCGGACTATATCTATTGCTATACCTGGTCTTCGGGAGACTCTTGCTTAGATATTATCGGTGTGTTCCGGTTTGGCTCGGGTAGTTTCGGCTACCGCTACTGTAGCGACATCTCAGTCGGGGGTGGTCAGCAGACCCCCGCAGCTCACACACCGACCCGGTTGTTCGGGGACTTCGGACACCGGAGGCGGTCCCCGCTCGGTGGTTGCACCGGTTATCCCTCCGGTTGCACCGGCTCCGGCTCCAGAGCATATGGTTGAGGTTATGCCCGATGACGAGCAGCGTCGTCTTGAGAGATTTGGTAGACTTCAGCCACCCCATTTCGGTGGCGTTGAGGGCGAGGATGCCCAGGGTTTCTTGGATAAGTGTCAGAAGATGCTGCGTACGGCTGGTATTCTTGAGTCCGGCGGAGTTTCATTTACTACATTTCAGTTCACTGGTCCCGCATTCGATTGGTGGGAGGAGTTTGAGAGGCGTAGGCTTGCTGGAGCGACACCTCTCACATGGCAGCAGTTCTCTACTCTCTTTTTAGAGAAATATGTACCTCAGTCTCGTCGCGAGGAGCTACGTCGCCGGTTCGAGTGGTTGATTCAGGGCGACATGTCTGTGACCCAGTATGAGCTTAGATTCACTCGGTTGGCTAGGCATGCCACATGGATGATCCCCACTGATAGGGAGAGGATCAGGGAGGTTCATTGATGGCCTCAACTACTCTATCCGTATTCTTATGACCGGCGAGCGAGTTCTGTCATCATCGTTTGAGCAGGTTGCTGATATGGCACGCTCCATTGAGGCGGATCGTCGATCGTCACCGAGAGAGAGAGGAGCGGGAGGCCAAGAGGCCTCGTGGTTCTGGCAGTTTCAGTGGTGCTCCATCTAGAGGGCATTCCCGGCAGAGCCGAGGTCGCTCATCTAGACCTTCTCATTCAGGCCGCCCAGAGCAGAGCGAAGGTTCTTATGGTCGTGGTCGACAGGGGTTTCAGCAGGGTCAGTCATCGCTTGGTGCCCTCCCAGCCCAGAGTGCAACACCTACTTCTCCAGCACCAGGTGCATGTTATGAGTGTGGTGAGTTTGGCCACATGAGGAGACAGTGCCCTCGACTACGTAGGGGCAGGACTCAGCAGAGGGATCAGCCCTCCTCTTCAGCACCATCTCAGTCTAGTAGAGGTGGAGGTCAGTCTTCTCGTGGTCGCCCCAGGGGCGAGGAGAGATCTGGTGGAGGCCAGGCACGGTTCTATGCACTTCCTGACAGGCGTGATGCGGTTGCCTCCGATGCTGTGATTACAGGTATCATTTCTGTCTGTCACAGAGATGCCTCTGTTCTATTTGATCCAGGGTCCACATATTCTTACGTGTCCTCTTATTTTGCACATTATTTGGGTGCGACTCGTGATAGTCTTGATTTGCCTGTTCATGTATCCACCCCCGTGGGTGATACGATCGTTGTGGATCATGTCTATAGATCCCGTGTTATATCTATTGGGGGTCTGGAGACCCAGGCAGATTTGTTATTGTTGGGGATGGTGGACTTTGATGTTATATTGGGTATGGACTGGTTGTCTCCGTATCATGCTATATTGGACTGTCATGCTAAGACAATTACGTTGGCCATTCCTGGTATTTCTCAGATTGAGTGGTGGGGTTCGACCGATTTCGTCCCTAGCCGTGTTATTTCGTCCCTAAAAGCTCAGAAGATGGTTGAAAAAGGGTGTTTATCGTACTTAACTTTTGTGAGAGATGTGGGAGCTGAGTCTCCTAGCATTGATTATGTACCTGTTGTGAGGGATTTCCCAGATGTATTCCCCTCAGACCTGCCGGGCATGCCGCCGGACAGGGATATTGATTTTGGCATTGACTTAGTGCCGGGCACTCAGCCCATATCCATTCCTCCTTATCGAATGGCACCAGCCGAGTTGAAAGGACTGAAAGAGCAGCTTCAAGAGCTTCTGGATAAGGATTTCATCCGCTCTAGTGTGTCTCCGTGGGGTGCGCGGGTATTATTTGTTAAAATGAAAGATGGTTCCATGCGAATGTGTATTGATTATAGACAATTGAACAAAGTGATAGTGAAGAACAAGTACCCTCTACCGCGCATAGATGATTTGTTTGATCAGTTACAGGGTGCGAGGGTGTTTTCTAAGATCGATCTTCGTTCAGGCTATCATCAGCTGAAGATCAGGGACTCGGATATTATGAAGACTACATTCAGGACCCGATATGGTCATTATGAGTTTCTTGTGATGTCGTTTGGGTTGACCAACGCCCTAGCAGCATTTATGCATCTGATGAACAGTGTGTTCAGGCCTTATTTGGATTTATTTGTGATTGTGTTCATTGATGACATTCTAGTCTACTCCCGTAGTCAGGAGGAGCATGCTCAGCATTTGAGTACTGTGTTGCAGAGATTGAGGGAGGAGAAACTATATGCTAAATTCTCCAAGTGCGAGTTTTGGCTCGAGTCCGTAGCATTTATGGGACATGTGGTGTCTCGTGATGGTATTCAGGTTGATCAGAAAAAGATAGAGGCGGTGTAGAGTTGGCCTAGACCGACCTCAGCTACAGAGATCAGGAGTTTTCTTGGTTTGGCGGGATATTATCGCCGGTTTGTTCAGGGATTTTCATCCATTGCTTCTTCATTGACTAAATTGACCCAGAAGGGTGCACCATTCGTGTGGTCGGATGAGTGCGAGGAGAGCTTTCAGAAGCTCAAGACAGCTTTGACCACAGCTCCAGTGTTAGTATTGCCATCAGCTTCGGGTTCATATACCGTTTATTATGATGCCTCGAGAGTGGGGATAGGTTGTGTGTTGATGCAGGAAGGAAAGGTAATTGCTTATGCTTCTCGGCAATTGAAGCCACATGAGAAGAACTATCCTGTTCATGACTTGGAGCTAGCCGCCATTGTTCATGCATTGAAGATTTGGAGGCACTATTTATACGGTGTGTCTTGTGAGGTGTATACCGACCATCGTAGTCTCCAGCACTTGTTCAAATAGAAAGACCTTAATTTGAGACAGCGGAGATGGCTTGAGTTGCTGAAGGATTATGACATTACTATATTATATCATCCGGGTAAGGCCAATGTGGTGGCCGATGCTTTGAGTCGGAAGACGGTCAGTATGGGGAGCTTGGCATATATTCCAGTCGAGGAGAGGCCATTTGCTTATGATGTTCAGGTGCTAGCCAATCGGCTAGTGAGGTTAGATATTTCAGAGCCCAGCAGAGTATTGGCTTGTGTTGTATCTCGGTCATCTCTATATGATCGTATTCGTGAGCGCCAATATGATGATCCACATTTGGCTGTCCTGAGGGACAGAGTTCAGCATGATGATGCTAGAGATGTCACCATTGATAGTGACGGCGTATTGAAGATGCAGGGCCGGATATGTGTGCCCAATGTTGATGGCCTTCGTGAGTTGATTCTGGAAGAGACCCATAGCTCGCGGTATTCTGTCCATCCAGGAGCCACTAAGATGTATCAAGATTTGAAACAGCACTATTGGTGGAGAAAGATGAAAATGGACATTGTCAGACATGTAGCACGGTGCCTCAACTGTCAGCAGGTTAAGTACGAGCACCGGAGGCCCGGTGGTGTATTTCAGCGCATTGCTATTCCTGAGTGGAAATGGGAGAGGGTCACTATGGACTTTGTTACTAGACTCCCTCGGACGGCGAGGAAGTTTGATTCTGTATGGGTGATTGTGGATAGACTGACCAAGTCGGCTCACTTCATTCCAGTTAGTACTACCTACTCATCGGAGCGGTTGGCATCGATCTTTATTCGAGAGATTGTTCGGTTGCATGGAGTTCTAGTGTCTATCATATCCGACAGGGGTACTCAGTTCACTTCTCAGTTTTGGAGAGCATTTCAGCGAGAGATGGGTACACGGGTTGAGTTGAGTACAGCATTTCACCCCCAGACTGACGGACAGTCTGAGCGCACTATTCAGATCTTGGAGGATATGTTGCGAGCTTGTGTGATTGATTTTGGTGGTTCGTGGGATGAGTTCCTACCACTTGCTGAGTTTGCCTACAACAACAGTTATCAGTCGAGTATTCAGATGGCCCCGTATGAGGCATTGTATGGCGGGCGGTGTAGATCCCCCGTGGGATGGTTTGAGCCTGGTGAGGTTAGATTGATAGGGACTGAGTTAGTCCAGGATGCTCTAGATAGAGCAAAGTTGATCCGGGAGAGGCTTCGTACAGCACAGTCTCGTCAGAAGAGTTATGCGGACCGTAGAGTTCGAGAGTTGTCTTTCATGGTTGGTGACAGAGTATTGTTGAAGATTTCACCTATGAAGGGTGTCATGAGGTTTGGGAAGAAAGGAAAGTTGAGTCCCAGTTTACATTGGTCCTTTTGAGATACTTAGGAGAGTTGGAGAGGTGGCATATGAGTTGGCCTTGCCGCCCAACTTATCCAGCGTTCATCCAGTATTCCATGTGTCTATGCTCCGGAAGTACATTGGAGATCCGTCTCATGTATTAGATTTCAGCACCATTCAGCTTGATGGTGATCTATCCTATGATGTGGAGCCTATTGCCATTTTGGGACGGCAGGTGAGAAAATTGAGGTCTAAGGAGATTGCATCAGTTAAGGTTCAGTGGAGAGGTCGACCCGTGGAGGAGGCCACTTGGAAGGTCGAGCGGGAGATGCGGAGCAGATATCCTCATTTGTTTGAGACTTCAGGTATGTTTCTTGACCCACTCGAGGACGAGCGTTTGCTTAAGAGGGGGAGAATGTGATGACCCGGCCCGTCGTCACGAGAATTACCACCCCGTTATGTTGTAAATGCATGTTTTATGATTTTATATCAGTGTTAGAGTCTATTGGGTGAGTTAGGAGTGAATTGGATTCAAAATGAGGCATATAGCCTTTTTGAAGGAGACTTGAATAAGGAAAGTCAACCCAGAGTTGACTATTTGGTTAGAGGGCTCGAAATCGGATTCTGATGATTCGGTTAGTTTCGGAAGGTGATTTGTGACTTAGGGGACCAATCGGAATTGAATTTGGAGGCCCGGTGTAGAAATAGGCTTGAATTGGCTAAGGTTGAATTTTGGCGAAATCCGAATGGTAGGTGAGATTTTGATCCGGGTGTCGGAATGGAATTCCGACAGTTGCAATAGCTCCGTTAGGTGATTTTGGATGTGCCTGCAAAATTTCAGGTCATTCGGACGTCGTTTGGTCGGGTTTTTGATTGAATGTGTAATTCGGAATGTTTTAAGGAATTTAGGCTTGAACTTTAGAAAATCAAGGTTTTGAATGGCCAAATGGAGTCCAAATTTGGTAAAATTGATATGCTTAGACTCTTATTGAGATGAGGGTTCCGAATATGTGACTTTCGTGATTTTTCGGCAAGTGTACCGAAAGTCGGGTTTTGACAACTTTGGGAATTTTGATGTAAATTGAGTTGTTTTGATTGGGTATCGTCCCATTGGCCTAATTTGTTGTATTTCTACTGTATTTGATCAGATTCTATGCGTGCGGAGCTTGATTCTCGTGGCAAGGGCATTGCGGAGTAGTCGTCGCGCCGTATTGAGGTGAGTAATAGATGTGGGTGATGACCAGCGGGTTCGAAACCCCGGTATACCACTTTGTGACGCCGTATAGCGGCGAGACACGCACACTCTTGAGAGTGCGGGGTCGATCATGAACTGGAGACTATATATTAGTCCGACCTGTTGATACTGTATTATTGGCTATTCTCGAGCCATTGAACCTCCTTCTTGGACGGTTGAGTATATTGTGGGCTGTGAGCCACTTATTGGATCCCGCGAGGATCGTTATCATTGTCTTATCATATAGACATGCTAGTTTACTACTAGTCCGCAACTATTTCTGTTATTATGCTAATTCCAATCTCTGGAACTTGATATTACTGTTTTCCAACCGAAAAATGATAAAAAGAGTTTTCAAAAACTACTTTTGAGACTGCGAGGCTGTATCTGCATATTAGCTGACTAGTAATGGATCGGGCTGCGCGCCGCAGCGAGATATATGTTGGATCGGACTGCACGCCGCAGGAATATCTCTATGAGATGTGCTTGGGCTGTAGGAGCCCCTCCGGAGTCTGAACCCCCACAGTGAGCACGGGTACCCAAAATTGGAGTCGGGCTACGCGCCGTAGCGGTCATATCATGCATTGCATTGCATTTAGCTACATCTGCTAGCTGTTATGCTATTTATTGGTATTTGTTGGTACATGTACAGTGAATATTGATTCTATGACAGGGTAGCTGATTATAGTTTTACATAGTGCTTTATTGCGGATTTCTTATCTGCGCTGTCTTACCCTTGTTTATTACCACTGAGTCTGGCGGTACTCATTTTACTCCCTGCACCTTGTGTGCAGATCCAGGTACCTCTCAACAGTGATCCGGTAGCTGTTCGAGGCGACATTCTGTGGGATATACGAGGTAGCTGCAGAGTCCGCAGGACCCGATATTCCTTCCTACTGTCTTTTGATTTTGTATTGACATTTCTTTCCGCACTTGGTATCTTGTAAACCTTTATACACTCATGTTCGGTAGAGGCTCATGACTCTTGACCCTTCGGTCTACGGGAGTTAGTATATTTTGGGACTTGGTCTCCCCGCTGTTGGTATAAGTATTACTATTGTTTCATATTTTGAAATGCTTAAATGGGTTAAAGAGAGCTTCTAGCTCCGTTGTTGATATTGATTGGTCAGGCTGGCTTAGCAATGTGCTGGGCGCCATCACGACCGGATTTGGGGTCGTGACACTATGCCTACAGGAAGTCTTGCTAAATGGCAGATTCTACTCACATAATTTGACATTATCTATGTGACTCGTACGTCAATGAAGGCGCAAGCAATTGCGGATCACTTAGCAGAGAATCCAGTGGATGATGAATATGAGCCTTTAAAGACATACTTTCCGGATGAAGAGGCTATGAATGTCGAGGAAATAGAACAAGATGAGAAGCCGGGATGGAAAATGTACTTTGACGGAGCCGTAAACAGCAAGGGCGTTGGTATCGGAGCGGTACTCATTTCAGGTACGGGTCAACAATATCCCGTCACAGCTCAGCTTCGATTTTTCTGTACCAACAACATGGCTGAATATGAGGCGTGTATCTTGGGATTAAGGATGACAATAGACATGGGTATTCAAGAGATTTTGGTCATGGGTGACTCGAATCTCTTGGTACACCAAATCCAGGGAGAATGGGAGACAAGAGATTTGAAACTGATACATTATCGGTATTGTTTGCATGAGTTGTCCCAAAGATTCCAGTTCATAGAATTCAAACACATCCCAAGAATGCACAATGAGATTGCAGATGCTTTGGCCACACTGTCCTTTATGCTGCATCATCCGGATAAGACATATATAGATCCACTCCAGATCCAAGTTCGTGATCAAAATGCTTACTGCTTTGCTGTGGAAGAAGAGTTGGATGGAGAACCATGGTATCATGACATCAGGGAATACCTGAAAACTGGCAAATACCCGGAGCAGGCCACTAGAGATCAGAAAAGAGCCATCAGACGCTTGGCTAGTGGATTTTTTCTCAGCGGAGGAGTTATATACAAAAGAACACCTGATCTGGGGTTATTGAGGTATGTAGATGCACAACAGGCTGATGAGATTATGAATGAAGTACATGCTGGAGCCTGTGGACCCCACATGAGCGGATATGTCCTAGCAAACAAGCTTTTGAGAGCTGTGTATTATTGGCTCACTATGGAGCGTGATTGTATCAGATATGTGAGGAAATGTCACCAGTGCCAGGTACATGGAGATCTGATCCACTCCCCGCCTTATGACTTGCATACAATGTCTGCACCGTGGCCCTTTGTCGCTTGGGGCATGGATGTTATCGACCCGATAGATCCAGTAGCCTCCAATGGGCATAGCTTCATCTTTGCGATCGATTATTTCACCAAGTGGGTTGAGGCAAAAACGTTTAAGGCAGTGACGAAGAAAGCGGTGGTTGACTTTGTGCTGAGAATATTATATGCCGGTTTGGAATTCCCAAGGTGATCATCACATATAATGGAGCCATTCTAAATATTCACCTCATGGTGGAAGTTTGCGAGAGATTTAAGATCACACATCGCAATTCCACACCTTATAAGCCAAAGGCGAATAGGGCAGTAGAAGCGGCGAATAAGAATATCAAGAAGATCCTCAGGAAAATGGTGGAGGGATCCAGGTAATGGCATGAAAAGTTACCCTTTGCTCTCATGGGTTACCGCACGACAGTGCGTACTTCTATCGGAACCACACCTTACTCACTGGTGTATGGTACGGAGGCTGTTATACCTGCAGAAATAGAGATACCGTCATTACGGATCATAGCTGAAGCTGGAATAGATGACGAAGAATGGGTAAAAGCCCGGCTGGAACAACTGAGTTTGATCGATGAAAAGAGATTGGCCGCAGTTTGCCATGGGCAGTTGTATCAACGGAGAATGGCCAGAGCATACAATAAGAAGGTGCGTCCTTGGAAGTTTGAGGTCGGACAACTTGTATTGAGGCGTATCTTACTGCATTGGGATGAGGCAAAGGGCAAATTTATGCCAAATTGGCAGGGACCATTTGTAGTATCGCGGGTGTTGTCTAATGGGACATTATATTTAACAGATGTTGAAGGAAAGTGCATAGAGACTGCTATCAATTTAGATGCGGTCAAAAGATACTATGTATGACTCCTTTTCAATTGTATGTTTTGTATTTTGTTGTGATTTTGGAATTGAAATGACGAAGGCATTTTATTCTCTATCCAAACACTTTATCCATTGACAACCCCTTTGAGCCTTAACGAATATATTCTTTCATATCCCTCTCTCGGAATCGCTTATAGCGCAATAAGGAAAATGAAGGTTAAAATTGACAAAATGGGAAATGATGACCAAAAGAAAAAGAAAGAAAAAAGAAAGAAAAAGACAAAGAAATCGGGAAAAAGTCAAAAAGAAATCCATTTAACTAATGAAGTTAGATGAACTACGTCTGACTTGATCCCGAAAGGGTACGTAGGCAGCCTCTCTGAGGTTCAGTCACAAGAAAGAAAAATTCAAAAATTCCCCACATATTGAAACTGGGGCAGAAGTTATGTTAAATAATTCCAAGAGTTGTAAATAATTTTGAACCCTCGTAGATTTTGAGCCTTTATACCTTTATTTCTTAACCCATCCAAAAGCCACGTTACGGTCCAAAGAAAGACCTTCTAATCAATTCCAAAATAATAACAGATGCAATGAAGGAAGAGCAAGACATCGGATAACACCCGTGGTATAGAAAACAAAAGACAAAAGGAAAAATGAAAAAAATGATGAAAACTGAGAGAGTCTCATCAGTGAAAACCTTCACCGGCACTGTGAGGCGATCGTGAGTTTGAGAGAAATAAAAATGAGAGAGTCTTGTCAGTAAAAACCTTAAATGGCACTGCAGGGCGATTGTGAGGTTGAGAGAGAATAAATGGGAGAGTCTTATTGCTGAAAACCTTTCGAGGCACCGTAGGGCGATCGTAAAGATTACTAAAAAAGAGAAAAGGCAACAAAAATAGTATCGGTTTGGGTTGAAGATAATTCGGAGTCAGAATAATGATTGGAACGAACTGGGTCAGAGTTTAAATACATGGCATGGTCAGCGGAATCAGCCAGCAAATACCAAGATAAGTTCTATCATCTCTCCAAAACACCCTTACCCTCTTTCATTATTCTGCATTTCATTGTTTACCTTTTGAGAGCTAACTACCTTCTCCTGATAACGAAAGCTGAAACAACACTGCATCAGAAAGAAAGAAGAGTTGAGGAGAAAATAAAGAAGTTTGGCGAACATGGCCAAATGAAAATAAAACAAAACAAAAAAGGAAAAGTAAGAAAATACAAAAAGAGTTCGCAAGAGATAGGCAGCTGAAAAGCCACACAGCAGGAGAAAAAGCAAAAAAGAGGAAAGCAATAAGAGGCAAGGACGGCAGATGCCAGTTGCCAGCAGTTTATATCTAATAAATTTTGTTTCATGATGCATGCAGGAACAAATTGTCACTAATCACCTTAAAGTGAATGTGACCAATGAGGAAAATAGAAAACACTAAAAGAGAAAGTTTGCCAATAAGTGGCGAAATTCGCAGGTGAGAGACAATTGGTCAAAAAAAAAATACCAAAAAGAGGAAGGTAACATCTTTTAAAATCCACGCCCACCTTCTAACACGGGAATACATTTCTGCATTGCACGTTTAATTTCTGTTAGGCGCCCACCTTCAAAAACGGGAATACTTTCCGCATTGCACGTTTAATTTCTGTTAGGCACCCACCTTCTAACACGGGAATACTTTTCTGCATTGCACGTTTAATTTCTGTTAGGCGCCCACCTTCTAACATGGGAATACTTTTTTGCATTGCACGTTTAATTTCTATTAGGCACCAACCTTCTAACACGGGAATACTTTTCTGCATTGCACATTTAATTTCTGTTAGGCGCCCACCTTCTAACACGGGAATACTTTTCTGCATTGCACGTTTAATTTCTGTTAGGCGCCCACCTTCTAACAAGGGGATACTTTTCTGCATTGCATGTTTAATTTTTGTTAGGCGCCCACCTTCTAACACGGGAATACTTTTTTGCATTGCACGTTTAATTTCTGTTAGGCGCCTACCTTCTAACACGGGAATACTTTTCTGCATTGCATGTTTAATTTCTATTAGGCGCCCACCTTCTAACAAAGGAATACTTTTCTGTATTGCATGTTTAATTTCTGTTAGGCGCCCACCTTCTAAAAAGGGAATACTTTTCTGCATCGCACGTTTAATTTCTGTTAGGCGCCCACCTTCTAACACGTGAATACTTTTCTGCATTGCACGTTTAATTTCTGTTAGGCGCCCACCTTCTAACAAGGGAATACTTTTCTGCATTGCATGTTTAATTTCTGTTAGGCGCCCACCTTCTAACACGGGAATACTTTTCTGCATTGCTTGTTTAATTTCTGTTAGGCGCCCACCTTCTAACAAGGGAATACTTTTCTGCATTGCACGTTTAAATTTTGTTAGGCGCCCACCTTCTAACAAGGGAATACTTTTCTGCATTGCACGTTTAATTTCTGTTAGGCGCCCACCTTCTAACAAGGGAATACTTTTATGCATTGTACGTTTAATTTCTGTTAGGCGCCCACCTTCTAACAAGGGAATACATTTCTGCATATTTACTTCCTGCAATTTTGGTTTTATGTTAGCTAAAAGCCCACACTGGGGCAGAAGAAAAGTTTGTTGTTTTTGTTTTATTTTGAGCAGGCTTTAGCTCGAGGACAAGAAGTACCATTGAAATTCAAAAAAAAGGGAAAACAAGAAAGAGAACCAACAAAAAAGAGAGTCGACATCAAAGAAAATCAGCAAAAAGAGAGTTGGCATCACAGAAAATCAAGAAAAAGAGAAGGAGGAGCAAAATCTAGATTAGGAACAATTGTAACTGTAGGATCATAGCTTAGAATAACTTCTTCATTTTACATTTTTCCTCCCAGTGTAATAAGGAGTAGGTCAGGAAGTCTCAACAGTGTCAATGCAACAGTAAGTCTTGTAGTTTTTAACTGCCAGACCTTCCCGAACTACACTGACTCGATTCCTGTTTAGCCCAGGATATGTGGGCAACCTCTAAAGCAGGGTGCGGTCAAAAGGTTTTCAAAAATGCTTTTACGGAATGTGCCAATGTGCAAAAATCTCTCATTATTGCTCACTTGTCTTTGCACTGAAACTCTTCGTGTTCCCGAGCAAAGAGGGGCAACTGTGAGCACATGATTTTTGCACCGGGCAAACCGTTCCAAAATTAAAATGAATATGTTTTTGAGTGCAATTACATGCTTTGTTTGAAATTAGCTACACTTTGTGTGTTTGAATAATTGGAAATTAGAAAATCAAAAAAAAAAATAGGTTAAGTAATTAATTTGTTTAAATTAATTAGTTGAAAGAAGAAAATCATCAAAAAAGAGTTTTAAGTAGTGGAAAATTAGGAAAAATAGTAGAAAATTTGCAAAAATTATTAAATAATTAGAATAAGTAGGAAATTAGGTTTTTATAATATTCCATAAAAGAAAAAAATATAAAATAAAATACATAAAAAATAATTAATATCAGAAAATACAAAAAATATGTTGGGTATAATAAATCTGGCCAACTAAAATCTGAAATGCTAGCCTAATGCTTTTAGCCCAAGGGATCCAGTCCATTGTTTTAAGTTGAATTGATCTCAGCCGTTCACTTCCTCAAATGCAACGGTTGAGAATATTGGTTGAATTATAAGTGGTTAATTAATGTGTGAGATTTGATCTCAGCCGTCCAGGCTTAATGATCCGACGGAAGAAACCTTTGGTCTCATTTGAGACAATGTGACGTCGTTTGGGTAGGGCAAGTCTTGACCGTTGATCATCACTGATCTAACGGCCAAGATCTTTCCGAGTATAAAGGGCTTTTGTCTGAAGGAGACAAGCCATTACATACAACTTCAAACCCTAGCCGCCCCTCTCTCACCCTTCTTCTTCATCGTCCTCATCACCAACTGCCGGCGATGGAGACTGTCGTCTCCTATGGCAGTCTCGGGCCACTCACTGCCTCCCTCTTCTTCTTTCATCTCCTTCTACACCTCAAGCCATAACCAAAACACCTAGAAACCCTAGTAAACAAACCTTTCTCCGAAAACTCCGGTCACCAGAACTTCACCGGTGACCACTCAAACAATGAACCACCATCTCAAACCAACACCGATCGATCTGTGTTGATCTGATCTACCTAACCCCACCAGCCACCACCCTCGAATCTCCCCCAAACTCTTCGAATATCCCAAAAAGGGTCACCAAAAACCTAACTCCGGCGACTCCAGAACCCAAACCTTTTCAAGACCCGTTCTTTTACCCTCCTAGACACCCCTCTACAACATAAACCCTAAAAGGCTTCATTTTGAAGTCTAAAAAAAAGTCAAAAAAGAAAAACGAATAAAGTGAATAAAGAAAAGAAATAAAGGAAAAGAGTCTGAAAGAGTCTAAGAGAGAGTAAAAAAAGTAAAGAAGGGAAGCTCAGGGGACCGGCCCTGCAAGCTAAGTGCCCTCACCCATTTTTGTGTTTTAGATTCTTTGTTTTGTTTGCATGTTTATTGTTTCCTGTTTCTGTCTGTTTTGTTATTTTTGAGATCTTGAAATCCTCTGTTTCGCATGTTAGTCATATTGTCTTTATATTTGCTTCTTTACTTCTGTTTCATACCTTTTTGCTTATTCTTCCTGATTTCGTATGTTTTAACCTATTCATGATAGGGTTCTGCATGTTATGTTTTAATATCATGTTTCTGTGCTCTTTTCTATGTCATTTTTCCTTATTGGCTTTTGATATCTCTCCTATATTTTCCTATCTGTTTTCGCATGTTAGTTTTAGGCTTTTTCCGCTTATCTTTTGTTCCTTTTCTTTTTCTGATTCATCTTCGCTTGTTTCGCATCTTGTATATTCTTGTCTGTTCCTCGGCGACCACATCAATCTCTTAACATGTTCATATTTCATTCCTGGGTTACTTTGTCGTTTGGACTTATGATTTCTGATTCATTTCAAAGAATGATTGATGGTCTTTGTTTTATCTTTCATGTTTATTCCTTTGTCTGTATGATCAAAGTCATGTTTTACTTCTGATAAGTCAAAAGTGACTTCGAATCCCTTCTTCTCTTCATTTTTGTTAAGTCACACAGTTTCTGATTGGTTTTGACTCCTATAGTATAACGTTTATTCTATTGTCATGCATACTCCGATATTTTCTCATCTTCATATTGAGTCACTTTTGCGCATTTTTCGCTTTGTCTATAAGTATCTCTGTCTGATCTCTAATGTCCCATCTTTGAAAGTAGATATCTTTGTTTTTCTCAGTCATGCTTTAGTTTTTGTTATGTTTTCACTGTTTTCCCTCTTAATAGGATTCTAAGATTAGTCATTAGACTTTCATGCCTGTTTAGGAACTACTGTGTCATGAACCTTGGTGGTTTTTGAAGTTCTTCAAACTGTCATATGACTTGAACTAGGAGTAATTAGGTCAGGATTAACATAGATTCATACTTTATCACATGTAGTCTAATAATATGAGTTAATGGACTGAAATTCAGCCATATCAATTGTCTCCTCTGAGTTTGGGTTGATTAATCCATTTTATTTGATCATGTGTGTTTCTGTGTGCAATACATGTTGGTAATAATTAAGTTTTGCTAGTTTTTGTTGATTATGAATGTCTGATTAACTGATCAGACCTTAAGGGAATTGGTTATAGCTATTAGTGCTAAATGGTTAGCTTTGAAACAAGTTAAGACTTAAAATGAACAAAAAATAGGTTATTAGTTAAATAAGTGACCAAGAGTGGTCAATTTTGCAATTGACCTACTCTGTTAGGTCTCCTACACACTGGCCAACACTTAAAGAGGCTAGTTGTGTAATAATTGGCTAAGCCTGCAAATGCAGACTTGCCCAGGCTCTGTTTGAGCCCTGAACCTTAGGTGGCTAGGTCTGCAAAGACCTTAGTCCAGCCTATGTTCAGTAATTGGGCTTCAATTGCCCAGGCTAAGTCTCAACTTGAGACTGGCCATTAGTTTAATAGTCTGAATGCCTTAATAAAGCAGGCTAGTCCTGCAAATTAGTTTAATTAACTTAAAATGAGCAAAGATAGGTTATTAGGCAATAATTAACCTAAGAGTGGTCAACTTTGCAAAGGTTGACCAACTCTATAAGGTCCCAACACACCAGTCTACCTCAAAAGGGGCTGGTTGTGCAGAATTGGCTAGGACTGCAAATGCAGACTTGCCCAGGCTCTGTTTGAGCCCTGAACCACAGGTGGCTAAGCCTACAAAGGCTTGGGCCCAGCCTGTGTTCAGCAAAAGGGTTTAATTGCCCATGCTAACTCTCAACTTGAGACTGGCTAAGTTTTAAACAGTTAAATATAGTAATAAGGCAGGCTGGTCCTGCAATTAACCTAAAAAGATTCAAAAGAGGCTAAAATTGAAATAGTTCCCTAAAGTAGAATTGGCCAGTCCTTAAATACCAATGCAAGGACTGGCCACTAGTTAAATATAGTCTTAAAATGCTGAAACCTGACCTAGGTAGGTCAGGTAATTCAGCAGTGCCTTTAAGGGTTTAAAAGGGAACCAATTTAGTAATTTGGTAAATAATTTAGAACATAAAGGGTTATGGGAGTCATTTGTACCCCTGATTTCTGCAATTTTGCAGAGATTAAAGGGTATAATGGTCTCCCTAAAATGGGAAATCTGTAAAAATCTTTAACCCCTAAGGTTACATTGGTAAAAGGCCCATAAAAAGAATCTTTGGAACCTTCCAACACATGCTAGAAGGGTTTCTGCTAATAGAATTGTGGGTCTGAGTGTAAATTGGATTATTTTAAGAGGGGGAGAAGTGGGATTTAATCCCATACTTTCTCCCCAAGTCTCAGCCCTTGCCCATTCCTATAAATACTCCCAAAAAGAGTGAAATAAGGGCTGGCTTTTGATAAGAAAAGTTCAGAGAAAAATTACTACTATAGCAATAGGGTTCTTCTGCATTTTGCGAGTAAGAACTTAGGGATATTCTTCTGATTTTAAGGTTCTTTGCTCGAGTTTTTGGCCTGGAGTTCTACTTGCTTTGCTGTGGTTTTCCTGATCGAAGTTTTGGCTCTGTTTCTGTTGGTTGTCTTGCTTATTTGGGATTCATCATCACTGTTGCATTCCCTAGTTTGGGTCTGTTGCTGTTACTTGCTCTTGTCTCCCTTAGAACTCATCAATTTCGTTTTTGCTGAAACATGTATTCTTCTATTCGCTAGAAGTTGTACTGGAGAATTGATTGAATGAAATATGAAGTTTCAGCTTATTTATTTTGTAATCATGTAGTCTATAGTTTGATATTGTGATTAGTTTAGTAGTAGCATAGATTCATAGTTCAATCGTAATCCAATATGTATTAGTAGAAAAACAAAGACAGAAATATTGTAATAGCTAGTAATGTAGTAGTAGTATATCACTTAGCTTAATTAGGTAAGAACTTTAAAACATAAGTTAGTATATCATAGTTTTCAAACCATTAGCTGTTCTTCATAAAGGTTTTGTAAATCATAATCACCTAGATAACGATTTTCTGTTTAAACATAGACAAGCCTCGAAGTAGAAATAACATTTAGAGTGAATCATTTATAACTGGGTTAATAACATTGCAATGAGCTAAGTCATGGTAAAATCCACTGTTTAGTCATGCTTAAACCCTTAAATTACTTAGATGCAGATACTCGTGAAGTCACTGTTTATATAATTAGTCTGTTTTGCGAAT
Organism: Nicotiana noctiflora; assembly: GCA_032618575.1. Lineage (NCBI taxonomy): Eukaryota > Viridiplantae > Streptophyta > Magnoliopsida > Solanales > Solanaceae > Nicotiana > Nicotiana noctiflora. Next base: position 29,903 of record JASVEL010001230.1, on the reverse strand, counting down.
CTAGGCTCAGATCCGGTTAAGTTTTCAAAAGGGGAGTAATTAAACATTGCAACAATTTAATTAGGATGAATTGGTGACGATAAAAGGTATAGCTCGTGATGAAAACAATGTTGTAGTTAAGCATACATGTGAATAGCTCTTTCAACCTTTCTAAACACAGTAGATAGTTATTCAATCTTTTATTTGAACAAATTCCGTAGATAATCAAGTTATAGTATTAAACCCTTTTAACCAGTAATTAGATGTGTTAGTATGAATTCTTAGCTGTGAATTGATAGTGGTGATAGCTTGTTGAGCATGTACAAATGACAATTGACTCAGAATTACTATCTTATGTATTGATTTCCTTGGTGATAAATAAAATGCTTATTGATTTCTTATTGTTCCCAAATGCATATTTTTATTTATTTATTCACTATGTTGTTCTATTTCGGTTTGGGCTCGATACTTGGCGTGAGCCTGAACTGTGGTGTATAGCCAATCGGCTGATAAGCAGAAGTTCGATAGCAGCCTGGGCCTCGGAGGCCTGGGCGGGTTGAATGCACGTCTAAATAAGTAAGCGAAAATCTAGGCCCAATAAACAATAGAAATCTGACGGGCCTGGAATCTAGTACCAGAAATCGGTTAAGGAAAAATGATTAAGGGAAAAACATAATTAGAAAAACATAGTATACACCTCTTAGGATTGGGACTATAAAATTAAATCGGGACGAGCCTCATACGATACCAAAACAGTGGGGCCCCCTTTTGTAATGAAGTAATGTATATAATAGATTCGGGAAGGCTAATAGCGAATTCCATAGCCTCTCCCAAAATATTTAAAAGCCGATAGATGTTATTTAGGGCACGATTTAATATACTTTCCTTAAATACGAGTGTGCACTTGGTGCGACTTAAATCCCAAATCCCGGCAAAGCCGAAACGTACTAAAAGTCACAGGCGTATCGGTTGCGGTGTGACTCGAGGTGCGTTTTCGCAATGTCGCAAATTCTTTAAAATATTAAAAGCAAAAGCACATACATTTTGTTAAAATCTATATTGGGTCAAACAAGAGTCGAGAATGACGATTGAGCGACCGTGCTAAAACCACGGAACCCGGGAATGCCTAACACCTTCTCCTGGGTTAACAGAGTTCCTTAACCAGATCTTTGTTTCGCAGACATTTTTGAAAGAGTCAATTTCCTTGAATTCGGGATTAACCGGTGACTTGGGACACCATTATTATCTCAAGTGGCGACTCTGATTATTAAAACAAAAATCCCGAACCGATTGTCCTTTAAATGGAAAAACTCCTTCCACTATGCTATTATATCCGTCTCGGGTATTTGAGCATCGAGGTATACCCTATAAGCGTATTTATATGCTTTTTCAAGTTGGGGTTGTAAAAAGGGAGGTGTGACACAACTGTACATCCTCTCGGATAAAAATCTTTGCTAACCGCTCTGAAGAATGAGTAATACAAACCGGTATGAAGTGCACAGACTTGGTCAGCCTATCCACAACCACCCAAATCGAATCAAACTTGCTCGCTGTCTGAGGGATACCACTCACAAAATCCATAGTAATCATTTCCCACGTCGACTCGAGAATATCCATGCACTGAAGTACACCACCGTGCTTCTGATGCTCATACTTGACCTGTTGACAGTTAAGACACCGAGCTATATAACTCACAATGACCTTCTTCATTATCCTCTACCAGTAATGTTGTCTCAAATCTTGATACATCTTCACGACACCTAAATGAATATAATACCGCGAGTTGTGGGCCTCATTCGATATAAACTCCTGAAGCCCATCCACATTGGGCACGCAAATCCGACCCAACATCCTCAACATACCATCACTATCAATAGTCACATCCCTAGCATCATCATGCTGAACCCTCTCCTTAAGGACAAGCAAATGTTGATCATCATACCGGTACTCTCTAATGTGGTCATACAAGGAAGATCGAGAAACTACAGAAGCCAAAACCCAATTAGGCTCCAAAATATCTATCCTTACCATCCGATTGGCCAAAGCCTAGACATCAAGTGCAAAGGGTCTCTCCCCAACTGGAATGTACGTCAATCTACCCATACTCACCGTCTTCGGGCTCAAAGCATTAGCCACTACATTGGCTTTCCCCGGATTTTACAAAATGGTAATGTCATAATCTTTAATTAACTCAAGCCACCTCGCTACCTCAAATTAAGATCCTTCCACTTGAACAAATGTTGAAGGCTACGATGATCAGTATACCTCACAAGATACGCCATATATGTAGTGCATCCAACTCTTCAAAGCATGAACTATAGCAGCCAACTCCAAATCATGTACGGGGTGTTTTTCTTATGAGGCTTCAACTGTTGAGAAGCATATGCAATAACTCTGCCCTTCTACATCAACACACATCCGATCCCAACTATAAAAGCATCATAATACACGGTGTAAGAGTCTGAAGCTGATGGCAAAATAACACTGGAGTTGTGGTCAAAGCTATCTTGAGCTTCTGAAAGCTCTCATCGCACTCATCCGATCGTACGAGTGGTGCACCCTTCTACGTCATCATGGTCAAGGGTGAAGCAATAGAAGAAAAACCCTGGACGAACTAATGATAATAACCTGCCAAACCGAGGAAACTCTGAATCTCTGTGGCTGAGGACAGTCTAGGCCAACTCAGCACTACCTCTATCTTCTTTCGGGCGACGGACAAAATCTGTAGCTAAACTGAAATATCCGTTGCTAATCTCATTTAGCGACGGATGTCACGACCCCAAACCCCGGTCGTGATGGCGCCCAACACATTGCTAGGCAAGCCCGACCATCTTATCCAATTACCAGCCAAGTATAATTAATACTGATTAATCGGCGTGATTAGCCTGTTTTCATAACAAATCAAGAAGTGTAGAACTGAAATACAAGAACACGGTCCCAACCAAATCGTGGCGTCACAAGTCTGAGCCTCTACAAATGAGATCTACTACAAAATCAAGTCTAACTAGAATGGAGACAACAAAATAATAAAGAGGGAGAAAACAGGTCCTGCGGACGTTGAAAGCTACCTCGAAGTCTCCACGAGATAGTAATGAATAAGCAGCACGTGACAGCTCAACTGCTCTCTAGCACCTGTGAATCTGCACAAAAAGTGTAGGGAGTGGGGTGAGTATATTTCAACTCAGTGAGTAATAATAATAAACAATAACTGAAAGCAAGAACACCTGTACTATCACTAAACAGTTCTAAGGCAACCCCCACAGGTTAGTCATCACTATAATGAGTACCCTGATCTCCAGTCCACATGTATCTCATCTAGGTCCCACACTGACCACATCCTTGCTCGTACCACTACGGTATACAGCCATCACAATATATGGAGACATATACATCTGTCTATAACATATAAATATTTTAGTATGTATATGAATATGAATAAGTATAATGCTGCGGCGCGCAGTCCGCTCCAATACATATACCGCTGCGGCGCGCAGCCCGCTCCAATACATATACCGCTGCGGCGCGCAGCCCGCTCCATTTAACGTCGACGGCGCTCACTGGGGGTGTATACAGACTTCGGAGGGGCTCCCTAGGCCCAAGCACTATAATACTGCAGCGTGCAGCACGATCCACACAAATATTACTGCGGCGTGCAATCCGATCCAATATATATATGTATATATCTCTATACTGCTGCGGCGTGTAGCCCGATCCCATAATATACACCGGTGCTCACTGAGAATGTGTGCAGACTCAGACTCCGAAGGGGCTCCTACAGCCCAAGCGCAATAATACTGCGGCGTGCAGTCCGTCCCACATGTATATTACATGTATATTACTGCGGCGTGCAGTCCGATCCAATATATATACTGCTGCGGCGTGCAGCCCGATCCAATATAGGTATATATATATAATACCTCATAATGGGTCCTCGACCCTATTCTAGTCGGTATATACTTGGCCTCTCAGGCCCAATATAATATATCACAGTGGGTCCTTGACCCTGTCTCAGTCAATATAGACTTGGCCTTTCAGGCCCAATATAACATCTCATAGTGGGTCCTTTACCCTATCTCATCTCAATCGGTATAGACTTGGCCTATCAGGCCCACTCAGCAAGAACAGGGAATTCCACCTTAGATAATCTCTCTCAATGTACACATCTAGTACGGGCTCATATTATGCTATACAGCTAGAGCTACGGGTGAGTGTATGTTTCCAACACGATATAAGGGTCACCTAGCTCTATAGGTTCCCTAATGCTCTACAGATCGGCACAAGGCCCCAAACATGGCTTTTAGCCCTATTATACAGTTATAATCTCAGTAACAGTCATACAACACAATATTTTATTAGCCGGGAAGGACCAAGTTTGAACCCTTAATCATAATGTCACTATGCCTGTCAGAGAACGCGTGTCTCATCTCAATATAGCACTGTGAAGTGCTAGTACGGGGTTTCAAACCCTCAGTACATTGTTTACTACTACCACTCACCTCGAACCGGTAGAAGCCTCGGTCCGCCTTGCTCTTGCCTCGCAAATCAATCTCCTCGGTTGCTAAATCTGCTAAAAATCAATGATAATATATCAATATATGCTAAATTCACGTAACCCATTCGAAATAATCCAAATTGCATCAAAACCCACAAAGTTGTCAAAACCCAACTTTTGGTACGCTTCTAAAAAAATTACAAAAGTCACATATTCGGAATCCTTGTCTCAACACGAGTCTATGCATATAAAATTTACCAAAATCGGACTCCGTTTGCCCATTCAAATATTGATTTTCCATAATTTAGGCCTATGGCTAAAATCCCCCATTAATTCTTCCAATTTCAGTGAAATAGAGAATGATTCTAAGATAAAAACACATATTTGAACCATAAAACTTACCTCCGATGATAACCCGGTGAAATCCCAGCAATTTCCCTTCACTTTTGCTCTCCAAGACTCAACAATGGAGGTTTTCAATTAATGAGTCGCGGATGAAATGCAATTAAAAGCCTTCTGTCCAGAATTTTTAACAAAAACCTGTTCACCCGTGTTACTGTTCACAAGGTACTGTTCACGGGGTACTATTTACGGGGTACTATTCACGGGTACTATTCAAGGGTACTGTTCATTGCAGCAGCTTTTTATCTAAATTGCAGCACAGTCATGTTTTACTAAAATGGCTCTAACTCTATCATACGAACTCGAAATTAGACGATTCTTTTTCCTATAGCTCCGTAATTTTGATACGGATCTAGTGGTTCAAACAAAACTGAATTTAGAGCTCATTTGCTTAGTTCAATACCAATTTCGCTCGTTAAACAATTAACTCACATATCGCGTCAAAAACCCAATCGCGACTTGATGAAATTAAACCAAAATTTCCAGATCAGTCCTATAATTCATGATTTAAATTCTCGAAGTCTCGAAGTTAAATTTGGATCTCTAGAACTAAAAATAGACCTTTGGATCATTACATTTACGCCCAAAACTGCAAAAATCTTCCAAAAATGACCCGTTGGACATCCGAAACACACCCGAGACCCCCGAGACCTCAACCAAATATACAGATATGATCTATTACCTCATTCCAACTTGCTCGAATCATTAAATCACTATAGTTAACATCAAAATCGTCCGTTTTCAGCAAATTCAAGCTTAAGTTTAACTATAACTTTCAAAATTCTTATTCGATCAAAAACCCGACCAAACGACCTCCGAATGACCTGAAATTTTGCGAACATATCCAAAATTACATAACGAAGCTACAGGAATTGTCGGAATTCCATTCCGACCTCCGGATCAAAATCTCACCTACCGTCCGGATTTCGCCAAAATTCAACCTTAGCCAATTCAAGCCTATTTCTACACCGGACTTCCAAATTCAATTCTGATTGCTCCCCTAAGTCACAAATCACCTCCCGGAACTAACCGAATCATCAGAATCTGATTCCGAGCACTCTAACTAAATAGTCAACGTCCAGTTGACTTTTCCCAACTATTCCTTCTTCTAAGAGACTTTCTATCTCAATTTCAATCAAACTCAACCCGGATTGACTCAAACTCACCCAACATGCATATTACAACATCAACAAGCATATAACGGGGGTAACGGGGTGATAACTCACATGATGACGGTCCGGGTCATCATATTCTCCCCAATTTAAGCAAACGCTCGTCCTCGAGCGGACCAAGAGGTCTACTGGAAGTGACCCAATAGCCGAATGACCTTACCAAGCATATATTCGGGGCGATACCACTTCACCCTATCTTTCATAAGTCCGATAACATAGTATAGCTAAATTTCCACAGTCTAACTGAACCATAAACCACATTGCACTTTCCGAAATCATATACCAGTCTGAATCCCACATCTATACTCGGAGTACACACGATCCAACTGTAATAGCCAACTCACCACTCCGGGTGAGATCACATGATGTATCAAACAACTCGATCACTCGATACGATAGTCTCTAATCACGACAATTGGCCACAATAACCAAATACTAGCAGAAAGAACCTTTCTCATTAGATAGAGTCTTATTCCAACACCTTCATATCCTGCCCACGGCAACTGAAGCACGCGATATACCGAACCCATCTCTCGGGTCAACCATTCGTGAATCTATTTCCCTTTTATAACTGATACCACAATAAGTTTTGGAGCCAAACCTCGATATTACCTTTCTAACGAGCTGAAATCATATATGCTCGCTCTCATTAATGACTCGAATGATCATTTCGGTTATAACACACCACACTGGTGACATGACACCTCAGCATCGGCCTATGCCACAACGAGCACAACACAGGCTCCAATAAGAAGGATCTGAACACACTCGAATCATGACAACCGACTCGCACAAAGAGCCATAATTCAAATTCTTCAATACCATCACAACACATAACTGAGATTCTCGTCTCACATCATAGAATTAGAGTACCTGAATCCTCTTCGAAAGGTCATAACATCACGTGGCCTTGCCACAACTCATGATTCTATCCAAACACTATTACTCATGGAGCACCTCAAGTCGCAATGCTCAAAACGGTCATCCATACACATATTTAGGTCTGAAATCAAGCAATCAATCACACGCGGTGATACATTTAGTATATGCTATCAAATCCTGAATGGACACAACCGATGTGCTATTCCCGGAGCGATACCCAATACGGACTATTCCTCAGAAGAGAGGAAGTATTGTGTAAAAGGTACATATAGGAAACTATATTTCCCACATCACGCTGTTGCGGCGCGCAACCCGTTCCAATAGCATACATGTGGCAGCGTGCCACCCGATCCAGATACCATACATATGGCGGCGTGCCACCCGATCCAGATACTATACATGTGGCGGCGTGCCACCCGATCCACGCATAAATCTAGAAAAAGGGAATGCACATCGACTCAAGTTGCTCATTACAACAAACATGTATATATAGCCTCGAGCTCGGTCACGTGAAACTCATCCGACAAAGTTCCTTAATACCGGAACTGAATCAATGGTAGATACCTCTACACTGACATCCGCCATGAAGGCCCAACTAGCAAAGCAATACCTACCAACCGTCCGCTGGCTCTAGGGTACATCCACCCTGCTGGAGCATGATCTGATGCGCTCTGCCATGCAGTTTGCGACATGTTTCTGACATAGTCCATATCACATTAGTCTGGACAACCTGGCTTATGACAACCAGTCAGCAATCGTATATCATTATTCAAATTCATCATATCAAGTAACGAGATAGCCACTAGAGCTTTCAATTTTCGATAACCGCTACACTGTGCCAATACACACGATATACCACCACTGCGTAGGCGGGTTACGAGAACTCCGAGTCTCCAACACATACATAACACAGGGATCACTATGCCTGATTCGGTACTTCACCGTACGATTACATAACGCACCTCAAACGTCCATTCATACCACGAAAGCCATTCATAAATTTCACTATGTCATCAACGACTCAATTATTACGGTCGATCCAACAAGAAAATACCACCATACCACTAGATAATATCAGTTTATTTTACCTGGCCCCTTTTTGACCATAGACTCTGCCGAAATACTAGTATAGCAGTACCATTCTCCTAAATCATCAGGAAGATTGATTCTCAGATTATCTGCAGCTGCCACGCTGCTTGAGGATTTTAATGACTCCACATATAATATGAATTGATCTCAAAACTTGAACATGTCATTATCAACTATCCATAACACATCGCATATACCATACCACACTAAGACAACAGGGAAAATTCATATCCCTTTCCCTACGCCGCAAATATCAGCGCACTCAACTAGTCAAGGACTTTCATGATCCCATATAGAGAAAACTCATTACACATTCCAAGCTTTACATACCAACAGGAAATACACTCCTTTTCAAACCACGGTAAAACACATCACAAACCCTTTCTCCCAATTACATTGCATAAGTTAAATTGCCAGAACTGAGTCTTTATACCCATACCGAGTTACACAACTGCCAATACTCAAAAGCTTTATTGTACAATATCGGCGAGACTCATTACTTCAAACATATACCAGGAATTAATCGTATTCCTTATCATACCGTTTTGGTTTAATAACAAGTTGATCCATTTACCCAATTTCCTTTCTTATTCATCTTTAATTTAATACTAGTCTTTACCGCAGCACCACAATGCCTCAACCCATGTTACCACACAAGACTCGTACATAAGACCATACGGTCTAAGACCCATAGGCCACCGAATACTCTCTCAATTGTTTCCCAGAAATACCACATTCTACTATACTTTGTTTTGAAGAACTTCCTGCAATTTGAATTTGTTATCATTACCTTTCAATACGGATACAAAGAATCTCATCATCCCCAAAACATAACAAAAGTCTTGATTTCTTCTAACGAAACCATGGTCTTTAGCCACGTACACAATCTTAAGGCACCTGATTGTTGCAAGCGTAAATCTTGAACACCGCAAGGCTATTCTCGGGCGTCATTCACCATTAACCAGTTATAATTCAACTGCCTTATTAAACAGAACCACTCGGTCCTTACTAGAACTCTGACACCGCAGAACATGATTACATACGGATACAATTAACTATCTTTCTTTTCTATACATCAAACATTCTTTAGCAACAACCGCTCAAAACCTCCTAGTATTTTCTCACATCTACGAAGCACCATAACCTTCGTCAGAATTTTTTCCCAACATGCTTGGGGACAGAACCATCATAGCACACAATAGTGCAATCATTTAGTCAATAACAACCTCCCCAACTTGGCTCGGAGCCATACATCAAAGCACTTTTAGCCACTCATAGCATTCTTACTCAATTGATGCTCCAATGTTACAGTGAGATTAAACTCGAGCTATTTACAAACTTTGGCGGAGACTCGAATCATCGGAAATCTTAACTCTTTTGCAATTCTCGTATTCATTCACACGCAACAGCTAAGCCCATTCCTTAGGCGACAACATTTCTAAGTCCCAAATTTTTCAAAAATTTCGGTAGAGTTTCCTTTGTAAATTGGCCTATCCACCCGCCAGAGAATCACCAAACCATTCTAACAATACACCCACAACTCAACAAGACGTCATAATGTATTTCAACAACATAAATCTCAATACTACACGAATTATATCATCAGCATTAGTACATGAACATGCGCTGCACCCGCTCAAATCATAACACATATACCTTTCACCATGATACACCTAGTACAACCAATTTGGTTTTCCTGCGTCTGAACTCATACTACCACACTTAATGCACTTTACCTTTCCACTAAGGAACATGAACATACTCACCATGCCCATAGCTAGGGCTACGTAACAGATATAAGGATTGAATACCTTGCAGCTCACCCATTATCAAACTGCCATTTTCACGATTAAGATCAATACCGATCGCATGAATTTCATAATACCGGCTCGCGAAGTTAGCACCTCGATGCACAAGCCATAGACAAGGATCCGGCCTCAAGTCCTCCAGACAGGCCCAACATGAATTCACAAAGATTATATCTCATCCCTCGATTGGGGAATCACAAGCCGTCAAGGCAAATTTATCACTAAGCACTCGAGTGCGCGTATCAATGTGCAGGAGAAATTTCAAGAATTACATCTCAAGCCGAATAAAACACGCACGATGAGAATTCCAAGAATTTGAAACTTTCCTAAAGGTTTGCAGCCTCCCGAGGATAAGTACAGGCGTCCCCGTACCGATCCACGAGACTCTACTAAACCGGCTCATGACTCGCGAGACCTGTTAACCTAGGCTCTGATACCAACTTGTCACGACCCCAAACTCCGGTCGTGATGGCGCCCAACATATTGCTAGGCAAGCCCGACCGTCTTATCCAATTAAACCAGCCAAGTATAATTAATACTGATTAATCGGCGTGATTAGCCTGTTTTCATAACAAATCAAGAAGTGTAGAACCGAAATACAAGAACACAGTCCCAACCAAATCGTGGTGTCACAAGTCTGAGCCTCTACAAATGAGATCTGCTACAAAATCAAGTCTAACCAGAATAGAGACAACAAAATGATAAAAAGAAAGAGGTCAGGTACTGCGGACGTTGGCAGCTACCTCGAAGTCTCCACAGAATGGGGATAATAAAGCAATTGCGATAGCTCAACTGCCCTCCTGAACCTGTATATCTGCACAAAAAGTACAGGGGAGTGGGGTGAGTATATTTCAACTCAGTGAGTAATAATAATAAACAATAACTGAAAATAAGAACTCCTGTACTATCACTAAACAGTTCTAAGGCAACCCCCACAGGTTAGTCATCACTATAATGAGTACCCTGATCTCCAGTCCACATCTATCTCATCTAGGTCCCACACTAACCACATCCTCGCTCGTACCACTACGGTATACAGCCATCACAATATATGGAGACATATACATCTGTCTATAACATATAAATATTTTAGTATATATACGAATATGAATAAGTATAATGCTGCGGCGCGCAGTCCGCTCCAATACATATACCGCTGCGGCGCGCAGCCCGCTCCAATACATATACCGCTGCGGCGCGCAGCCCGCTCCATTTAACGTCGACGGCGCTCACTGGGGGTGTATACAGACTTCGGAAGGGCTCCCTAGGCCCAAGCACTATAATACTGCGGCGTGCGGCACGATCCACACAAATATTACTGCGGCGTGCAGTCCGATCCAATATATATATGTATATATCTCTATACTGCTGCGGCGGCGTGTAGCCCGATCCCATGATATACACCAGCGCTCACTGAGAATGTGTGCGGACTCGGACTCCGAAGGGGCTCCTACAGCCCAAGCGCAATAATACTGCGGCGTGCAGTCCGTTCCACATGTATATCACTGCGGCGTGTAGTCCAATCCAATATATATACTGCTGCAGCGTGCAGCCCGATCCAATATAGGTATATATATATAATACCTCATAATGGGTCCTCGACCCTATTCCGGTCAGTATATACTTGGCCTCTCAGGCCCAATATAATATATCACAGTGGGTCCTTGACCCTGTCTCAGTCAATATAGACTTGGCCTTTCAGGCCCAATATAATATCTCATAGTGGGTCCTTTACCCTATCTCATCTCAATCGGTATAGACTTGGACTTTTAGGCCCACTCAGCTAGAACAGAGAATTCCACCTTAGATAATCTCTCTCAATGTACACATCTAGTACGGGCTCATATTATGCTATACGGCTAGAGCTACGGCTGAGTGTATGTTTCCAACACGATATAAGGGTCACCTAGCTCTATAGGTTCCCTAATGCTCTACAGATCGGCACAAGGCCCCAAACATGGCTTTTAGCCCTATTGTACAGTTATAATCTCAGTAACAGTCATACAACACAATATTCTATTAGCCGGGAAGGACCAAGTGCGAACCCTTAATCATAATGTCACTACGCCTGTCAGAGAACGCGTGTCTCATCTCAATATAGCACTGTGAAGTGCTAGTACGGGGTTTCAAACCCTCAGTACATTGTTTACTACTACCACTCACCTCGAACCGGTAGAAGCCTCGGTCCGCCTTGCGCTTGCCTCGCAAATCAATCTCCTCGGTTGCTAAATCTGCTAAAAATCAATGATAATATATCAAAATATGCTAAATTCACGTAACCCATTCGAAATAATCCAAATTGCATCAAAACCCACAAAGTTGTCAAAACCCAACTTTTGGTACGCTTCTAAAAAAATTACAAAAGTCACATATTCGGAATCCTTGTCTCAACACGAGTCTATGCATATAAAATTTACCAAAATCGGACTCCGTTTGCCCATTCAAATCATTGATTTTCCATAATTTAGGCCTAGGGCTAAAATCCCCATTAATTCTTCCAATTTCAGTGAAATAGAGAAGAATTCTAAGATAAAAACACATATTTGAACCATAAAACTTACCTCCGATGATAATCCAGTGGAATCCCAGCAATTTCCCTTCACTTTTGCTCTCCAAGACTCAACAATGGATGTTTTCAATTAATGAGTCGCGGATGAAATGCAATTAAAAGCCTTCTGTCCAGAATTTTTAACAAAATACTGTTCACCCGTGTTACTGTTCACCCGTGTTACTGTTCACAAGGTACTGTTCACGGGTACTATTCACGGGGTACTATTTACGGGATACTATTCACGGGTACTATTCACCGGTACTATTCACGGGTACTGTTCATTGCAGCAGCTTTTTATCTAAATTGCAGCACAGTCATGTTTTATTAAAATGGCTCTAACTCCATCATACGAACTCGAAATTAGACGATTCTTTTTCCTATGGCTCCGTAATTTTGATACGGATCTAGTAGTTCAAACAAAACTGAATTTGGAGCTCATTTGCTTAGTTCAATACCAATTTCGCTCGTTAAACAATTAACTCACATATCGCGTCAAAAACCCAATCGCGACTTGATGAAATTAAACCAAAATTTCCAGATCAGTCCTATAATTCATGATTTAAATTCTCGAAGTCTCGAAGTTAAATTTGGATCTCTAGAACTAAAAATAGACCTTTGGATCATTACATTTACGCTCAAAACTGCAAAAATCTTCCAAAAATGACCCGTTGGACATCCGAAACACACCCGAGACCCCGAGACCTCAACCAAATATACAGACATGATCTATTACCTCATTCCAACTTGCTCGAATCATTAAATCACTATAGTTAACATCAAAATCGTCTGTTTTCAGCAAATTCAAGCTTAAGTTTAACTATAACTTTCAAAATTCTTATTCGATCAAAAACCCGACCAAACGACCTCCGAATGACCTGAAATTTTGCAGGCACATCCAAAATCACCTAACGGAGCTACTGCAACTGTCGGAATTCCATTCCGACTCCCGGATCAAAATCTCACCTATCGTCCGGATTTCGCCAAAATTCAACCTTAGCCAATTCAAGCCTATTTCTACACTGGGCCTCCAAATTCAATTCCGATTGTTCCCCTAAGTCACAAATCACCTCCCGGAACTAACCGAATCATCAGAATCCGGTTCCGAGCACTCTAACTATATAGTCAACGTCCAGTTGACTTTTCCCAACTATTCCTTCTTCTAAGAGACTTTCTATCTCAATTTCAATCAAACTCAACCCGGATTGACTCAAACTCACCCAACATGCATATTACAACATCAACAAGCATATAACGGGGGTAACGGGGTGATAACTCACATGATGACGGGCCGGGTCATCACATCAAACTTGGAGAACTTTTCATAAAGCTTCTTTTCCCTCAATATATGTAATACCACTCTCAAATGCTGAGCATGCTCCTCCTAGCTACGCGAGTACACCAGGATATCATCAATAAAAATGATAACAAATTAATTCAGATACGGACGAAACACGATGTTCATCAGATGAATGAACGCAGTTGGGGCATTAGTCAGCCCAAAAGACATAACTAGAAACTCATAATGCCCATGTCTCGTCCTGAAAGCCGTCTTCATAATATAAGAATCCCTAATCCTTAGCTGGTGATAGCCCGAAAAGAGATAAATCTTAGAGAATACCCGTGCACCCTGGAGTTGATTAAACAAATTACCAATATGTGGTAGTGGATACTTATTCTTCAATGTCACCTTGTTCAACTGCCTGTAGTCAATGCACATTCTCATTATGCCATCATTTTTCTTCATAAATAAGACCGGTGCACCCCACGATGACACACTCGGGTTAATGAACCCCCTATCTAGGAGTTCCTAAAGCTGCTCATTCAACTCCTTTAACTCAACTGGTGTCATACGATAGGGAGGAATAGAGATAAGCTGAGTGCTCGGCACCAGATCAATACCGAAATCAATATCCCTATCCGGTAGCATTCCCGAGAGGTCTGTTGGAAACACATCTAGGAAATCCCTCATAACGGGCATAGAATAAAGACTAGGAGTCTCAGCTCCAACATATCTCACAAAAGACAAGTATGATAAACAACATTTCCTAACCATCCGATGGGCCTTTAGGATAAAGATCACCCTACTGGGTACATAATCAGTCATACCTCGCAACTCAGTCCTCGGAACATCTGGATTAGCCAACATAACTATCTTGGCATGACAGTCTAGAATAGCATGGTATGTGGATAGCTAATCCATACCCAATTTCACATCAAAATCTACCATGCCCAACAACAACAAGTCAACTCGGGTATCCAGACCCCCAAGAGTCACCAGACAAGATCGATATACATGATCCACAATAATAGTATCACCCACTCGGGTAGATACATGCATAGGCAAGGCAAGACAAGACAACTATAGGTTGTACCTAGATAATGGGCAAAAAATTGAGATATATAAGAGTATGTAGATTCGGGATCAAACAAGACAGAAACATCTTTGTGGAATACTGAGATAATACTTATGATCACAACACCTGATGTGATAGCATCCCTTTTATTAGGAAGAGCATAGAATCGAGCCTGACTACCACCAGATCGGTCTCCACCCCTAGGGCGGCCTCTAGCTATCTGGCCCCCACCCATACCTGACTACGAAGGTGCTGAAGTAGATGTAGTAAAAGAGGAGGGTTGATCCCTCTACAGAGACCGACCACCACGGAGCCGAGGACATTGTCTCCTCATGTGGCCAAACTCACCGCACCCATAGCAACAACCCGGTTTTAGAGAAGGGGACTGAAGGGAACCCCTCACTACAAATGAATCTTAGGATGAAGGGGCAGGAGTAGAACTGTAACGACCCGGCCCGTCGTTACGGGAATTTACCACCCCGTCATGTTGCAATTACATGTTTTATGCTTTTATATCAGTGTTAGAGCCTATCGGGTGAGTTAGGAGTGAATTGAATTGAAATGAAGCAAATAGCATGTTTGAAGGAAGTTTGAATATGGAACGTCAACCTAGAGTTGACTATCGAGTTAGAGTGCTCGGAATCAGATTCTGATGATTCGACTAGTTTCGGGAGATCATTTATGACTTAGGAGAGCAATCGGAATTGAATTTGGAGGTCCGGTGTAGTTTTAGGCTTGAATTGGCTAAGGTTGAATTTTGGCGAAATCCGAACGGTAGGTGAGTTTTTGATCCGGGAGTCGAAATGGAATTCCGACAGTTGCATTAGCTTCGTTATGTGATTTTGGATATGTCTGCAAATTTTCAGGTCATTCGGATGTCGTTTGATCGGGTTTTGGATTGAATGTTAGTTTTGATAGGCTTGAATCCGTGTGTAATTGGTGATTTTGATGTTTAGGATGGTGTTTTTATGATTGGAACAAGTTCGTACCGTGTTTTGGAATATGTTGGTGGTTTTCATTGGGGTCCCGGGGGCCTCGGGATGATTTCGGACCATCAACCGGGCATATGGGACTTGGCAAAATCTGCAGAAAACTGCAGGTTTTTGCCCAGTCATTTAGACCTTCGCGTTCGCGTGACATGGGACGCGTTCGCGAAGGCCAGGTGGGCTAAAGCATCGCGTTCGCGACAAGGGCGTCGCTTTCGCGTAGGTCAGAGGGAGTTAAGCTTCGCGTTCGCATGAGGGGGTGACGCGAACGCGTAGAAGGAAAATAGGCGCTGGGAATTTCGTTCATCGCGAACGCGTGGTGGAGTTCGTGTTCGCGTAGGGTAAGCCAAGTTGAGCATCGCGAACGCGTGGTAGGCGTCGCATTCGCGAAGAGTAAAAGGGAGCTGTTCATCGCGAACGCGTGGGAGCTCACGCGAACGGGAAGAGCAAAAAGCTCTGGCAGTGAATAAAATCCAGAAATAGAAGGCTTACGGGTTTACACCCCCAAAACATAATTTTTGAGCCCTAGAGAGAAGAAATCACGGGAAAACGCTGGGAAATCATCGGGTATTTTATGGTAGAATTAACATCAATCTTCATGAATTTGGGTAGAAATTGTGAAGGATTGTGGCCTAGATATTGAAAACGAAAATTTGGGTTTTGAAAGGCCAATCGAACTCCAATTTTGGTAAATTTTATATGTATGGACTCGTGGCGAGACGAGGGTTCTGGAAATACGGGTTTCGAAGTTTTTCGAGATGTGGGCCCGGGGCTCGGGTTTTGCATATTTCGTAATTTTTGATATTTTTCGAGTTCTTTCGATTGGGTGATGTTCCATTAGCCTATTTTGATATATCTGTGCTGATTTGTGCTAGTTTTGACGTGCGTGGATGCCGGTTCGAGGAGCTAAGGCGTCGCGGGCATAAGCTTTCGTCGGTTCGAGGTGGGTAATTCTTGTAAATGATGTCTTGAGGGTTAGTAAACCCCGGACTTGCACATCTTAGTGTTGTGTTGAGGTGACTTGCATGCCGAATAACGGGCGTGGGGTAGAGCACCATTGGGGATCGTGACTTGGTCCGTCCCGCGTAATAAATAATAACACCTAATTGTTAAAATGAATTGGACTAATTATCACGTTTGGGCTTCGTGCCAATTATTTGAATCCTTCAAGGATTGGTATCACTGTTTTGATAACACCGAGCATATTTTATTCTAAATTTAAGGTTTAAAATGGAATTATTGCTATTCAGCATTTTTATAAGGTTATGAAAAACTTGAACAAGGTCTTAAAAATATTTTTTGCTGTGAGCTAATATGATATTGTTGCCGTAGGGCTTTCTTGATTATTTGTTAGACTGATTGGGGCCGAGGGCCATATTTAGGGCATGACATTCATGTGAGCATATGCATACACATGCATGGATCGGACTGCACGCCGCAGTGGTATATGGATCGGGCTGCGCGCCGCAGCAGGTGTGATATTGATATTGTGCTTGGGTTGTAGGAGCCCCTCCGGAGTCTGGACACCCCCAGGTGAGCACGGGTACCCAAAAGGATCGGGCTACACGCCGTAGCAGTCATATGCATTGCATGACATACATACATTGGTTTACGTGTACTACGTGGCATAATATTTTAGCACTTATACTTTACTAGCACATGTGCATTTGTTGCTTTATTGACCAGATCTCCTGGTATAAATTGTTAAGGAGTGCTGAGCCCGAGAGGCTGATTTGAGTGCTGACTTGCACTGCTTGAGATTCTCCCAGGTATTGGTATGTTATAATGAAAGAAAGTAGCTAAAAATTGAGATTTCTAAATAATCTACTCACATATGCTGAAAAGGAATAAAATGATAGTGTTTTGAAGTTTTATGATAGTTCTGTATTGTGTAGCAAGAGATAGTGCCTTGCGTGGTTTTCTTCCCTTCAGCATTATTTACTTTTATTACCGCTGAGTTGGAAGTACTCACACCCGACTCCCTGCACCTTGCGTGCAGATCCAGGTACATTCACAGCAGGGCTAATTCTATTGCGGCTCGGGAGTGCTTTTGGACAGTCGAGGTAGCTGCCAGCCTTCGCAGGACCTGATTCTCCAGTTTGTCTGTATTTTGTTCCGATCATCCCACACTTGTGCACTGTTATATTCACTATTTACACTTGTATATTCCGTAGAGGCTCATGACTCTTGACCCTTCGGTCTATGGGAGTTGGCACGTGTTGGGACTTGGTTCCCTATTTTTAATATGTATCTATCACCGTTGAATTATTTCCGTATGCTTAAATTGGATAAAGTGAGCTTATGGCTCCGTGATTGTTGTTAATTGGTCGGGCTGGCCTAGCAGTGTGTTGGGCGCCATCACGACCGGATTTGGGGTCGTGACAAGTTGGTATCAGAGCCTAGGTTTACTAGGCCTCGTGAGTCTTGAGCCGGTTAGTAGAGTCTTGTGGATCGGTACGGGGACGCCTGTACTTATCCTCGGGAGGCTGCGAACCTTTAGGAAACACTTCACATTTCTTGGAATTCTTATCGTGCGCACTTGATTCAGCTTGAGATATAATTTTGAAATTCCTTCCGCACGTCTGTGTACGCATCGAGCGCTCAGTAATATAATTGACTTATGGCTTGCAATTCCCCGATCGAGGGGCGAGATATGATCTCCATGAGTTCATGTTGGGCCAGTCGGGAGGACTTGAGGCCGGATCCTTGTCTATGGCTTGAGCACCAAGGTATTAATTTTGCGAGTCGGTATTATGAAGTTCATATGATCGGTACTGATCCTTATTGTGCAAATGGCAGTTTGATAATGGGAGAGCTGTAAGGTATTCAGTTCTTATTGTGGTTTGATATGTAGCCCTAGCTATGGGCGTGAGAAATAATTATCATATCTCGTAATTGGAAGGTAAAGTGCCTTATGTGTAGTGGAACGAGTTTAAACTCAGGAAGACTAAAGTGATTTTGATATGTGTTATGATTCGAGCAGGTATAGCGCAGGTTCCAGTATAAATTATGATAATATGATTCGAATAGTATTGAGATTTAATATTGTTGAAATACATTGTGATATCTTGTTGAGTTGTGGATGTATTGTTAGAATGGTTTGGTGATTCTCTGGCAGGTGGATAGGCCAATTTACAAAGGAAACTCTGCCGAAATTTTTGGAAAATTTGGGACTTAGAAAGATTTCTGTCACCTAAAGAGAGTGGGCTTATTGGTGGTGCATGTATATATGCAAGAATTGCAGAAGAGCTAAGGTCTCTGATGATTCGAGTCTCTGTCAAGGCTTGTAAATGACTTGAGTTTAATCTCATATTAATATTTCGGCATCACTTGAGTAATAATGATATGAGTGGTTGAAAGTGCTTTGATGAATGGCTTCGAGCTAAGTTGGGGAGGTTGCTATTGATTAACCGATTGCACTATTGTGTGCTATGTTGATTCTGTCTCTAAGTATGTTGGGAAATTCTGGTAAAGGTTATGGTGCTTCGTAGATCTGATGAAGTACTAGGGTGTTTTGAACTGCTGTTGGTAAAGAATATTCACCATATAGGAAAGAAAGATAGCTGATTGTATATGTATGTACTCATGTTTTGCGGTGTCAGAGTTCTAACACAACACGAGCGGTTCTACTCAATAGGACAGTTGAATTACAGCTGAATAAGGGTGAATGATGCCCGAGGATGGTTTTCAATGTTCTAGATTTTGCTTGTAACGGTCAGGTGCCTTAAGATTTGTGTATTTGGCTAAAGATGGTGGTTTCGTTAGGGAAGATCAAGACTTGTGTTATATCATGTGAATGGTGGGATTCTAGGTATCCGTATTGGGAAACATTGAGAGAGTATTTAGTGGCCTATGGGTCTTAGACCGTGTGGTCTTGTGTACGAGTCTCGTATGGTAACATGAGTTGATGTATTATGGTACTACAGTAAAGACTGATATGAAATTAGAGATGAATCGGAAAGGAAACTTGGTAAATGGAACAACTTGTTAATAAACCAGAATGGTATAAAAAGGGATACGATTGATTCCTAGTATGTGGTTGAAGTAATGAGTCTTGCAGACATTGCAGCAAAGCTCTTGAGTGCTCGCAGTTGCGTAACTCGATATGGGCATAAGGACTCAGTCCTGGCAGTTTAACTTATGCAATGTAATTGGGAGAAAGAGTTTATGATGTGTTCTACCATGGTTTGAAAATGAGTGTATTTTTCCTGTTGGCATGTAAGGTCTGGAATGTGCAATGAGTTTTCTCTATATGGGATCATGAAAGTCCTTGACTAGTTGAGTGCGCCGATGTTGAGGCGGAGGAAAGGGATATGAATTTCCATGTTGTCTTAGTGTGATATGGTATATACGATGTGTTATGGAAAGTTGATAATGGTATATTCTAGGTTTTGAGATCAGTTCATAATATATGGGAAGTCAATAAAATTATTGAGCAGCACGGACAGCTGCATGTGAATTTAAGAATCGATCTTTCTGATAATTTAAGAAAATGGTACTACTATCCTATTAACTTGGCAGGGAATATGATCCATAAAGGACAAGGTAATGTAAAATGATGATATCCAGTGGTATGGTGGTATTCTCTTGTTGGATCGACTATAATAACTGAGTCATTGATGGCATAGTGAAATTTCTGAATGGCCGTCGTGGTATCAATGGACGCTTGATGTGTGTTATGTATTCGTACGGTGGAGTGTAGAACCAGGTATAGTGATTCATGTGTTACATATGTGTTGGAGACTATAAGTTCTCGTAATCCGCATATGTAGTGGTTGTATATCGCGTGTATCGGCACCGTTTTGTGATTATTGGAAATCGGAAGCCCTAGTGGCTCTCTCTTAGCTTGATATGATGAATTTGGGTTATGATACCTTATTTCAGACTGGTTGACATAAGACAGGTCATCTAGACAAATGAGCTATGGACTATGTCGGAAAATGGCACAAAGTGCATAGCAGAGAGCATCAGAGTATGCTCCAACAGAGTAGTTGTACCCAAGACCAGCGGACGGCTGGTAGGCATAGCTTTGTCAGTTGGACCTTAGTGGCGGATGTTAGTGTAGAAGTATCTACCATTGATTAGTTCTGGTATTGAGGAACTTTGTCGGATGCGTTTCTTGTGGCCAAACTTGAGGCTATATATGTTTATTATGATGAGCAACATGAATCGACGCGTATTTATTTGGCGAGGGTTATTTGGATCGGGTGGCACGCCGCCACAGGTATGGTATCTGGATCGGGTGGCACGCCGCCACGGGTATGTCATTGGAGCGGGTTGCACGCCGCAACAGTGTAATGTGAAAATAGAGTTAGTTATATATTACCTGGTATACAATACTTCCTAGCTTCCGAGGAAAAGTCCGTTTTGAGTATCGTTTGGCAAATGGCACGTTGGTTGTGTCCTTTCAGGATTTGATAGCATACGTTAATTGTTTCACCGTGGGTGAGGTTGATTGCTTGGGTTCAAGACCTAGATATGTGCGTGGCTAACCGTTTTAAGCTTAGTGGCTTGAGGTGCTTCATGAGTAATAACATTGGGATAGAATCACGAATCGTGGCAAGGCCACGTGATGTTATGACCTGTCGAGGAGGATTCAGGTACTCTATTTCTATAATGCGAGACGCGATCTCAGTTCTATGTTATGATGACACAGAGGAATTGAATTGCAGCTCTTTTGCTGGAGACAGTTGTCATGATTCGAGTGTGTGCATACGTTTCTATTGGAGCCTATGTTGTGCTCGTCGTGGCTTAGGCCGGTGTTGAGGTGTTTATCACCAGTGCGGTGTGTTATAATGGAAATGACCGCTGGAGTCATTAATGAATACGAGCATATTGGATCTTGGCTTGTTAGAAAGGTAAAAATCGAGGTTTGGCTCCGAAACCTATCGTGGTATGAGTTTTAAAAAGGGAAATAGATTCACGAATGGTTAACCTGAGAGATGGGTTCGGTATATCGCGTGCTTCAGCTGCCGTGGGCAGGATATGGAGGTGTTGGAATAAAACTCTATCTAATGAAAGAGGTTTCAGCTAGTATTTGATTATTGTGGCGTGTTGTTGTGATTAGAGACTATCGTCTCGAGTGATGGGGTTGCCGATACATCATATGATCTCACCCGGAGTAGTGAATATGGGTTATTGCAGTGGATTCGAGTGTATCCTGAGTATAGGCATGGGATTAGCATTTGGTATATGATTTCGGAAAGTGCAATATGATTTATGGTTCAGATGGTCTATGAAATTTTCACTATATGGTGTTTTCGGACGTATGTGAGATAGGGTGACGTATGATCGCCCGAATATATGCTGGGTAAGGTCATTCAGCTATTGAGTTGCTTCTAGTACCACTCTGGTACGCTCGAGGACGAGCGTTTGTTTAAGTTGGAGACAATGTTGTGAGCACGTGATTTTTGCCTCGCACGAATTACTCCCAAAATATCAAAATTAAAAGAGTTTTTGTTTGTTTACAATGATTGGGGATCACATGTTCTTTTTTTTTCATCGCTTGCATTTGGGGGTCCGTGTCTGTTCGCTTAAGTTAACAATCAAAATACATATACCAAATGTGTTGCATTTGTATTTACAGGGTTAGTTCCACACTTAGAAATAATTAAGTTTTATTTGGCGAAGAATGAAAAGTCATAAAAAGGGGGGGGGGGTATTTTTCCGTAATTCGTGTCATTTAAATGTACAATTTGGTAGTTAATTGTGTTAATTGTCACCAAAGATTAATTATAGGTGCTACAAGTCGATTTGTTTATATATATATATATATATATATATATATATATATATATATATATATATATATAAATATATGTATATATAGATATATGTATATGTAATACAACTTGGAGTGTAGTAAGGAGATCAGATTTGGGCCACAACTTGGCCCAAAAAGCCAGGCCCAAGCGAATCACCTCTGGTCCAGTCCAACCCGTCTCCAGATAAGACCAAACGACATCGTTTTTTTGTTTCTAATAAAGAGATCCAAGCCGTCGATCAGCATTGATCGGACGGATCACATTTAATTGCCCCATTCTGTTGATCCTGGCCGTTGGATTCTCATCATCCAACGGCCAAGATTAAAACATTAGTTTTAATTACCCAGAAAACCCCCCCCAAACCCCTTAACCCATTTTCATTCCTCAGACCCCCCCATCCCCCCTCGTCTCTCTCTCTCTCAACCTCGTCTCCCTCACAAACAACAAACCCTAGCGCCGCCTCCTCTCCCTTCGCCTGAAAACCCGGCGGCAACAACGCCGCCGGTCACCAAAATAACACCCTACATACATCAAACCCCCCTCAACACAAATCCACACGCCATTAACCTCAAATCATCCCAGAACTCTTCGAATCTCAGACCGAAGAATCAACCCCAAAACCTTATGTCACCCAATCCACCCCGAAATCACACCTCGTAACTACCTCAACTCCTTTTTCCAGGAATCGTGTTTGTTTGCCCTCAAATGGTTCTGAAAAGTCTCGAATCCAGGATTTTTAAAGCCAAAAATGGTACTATCTCAGGACTTGAGGTCAAATTGACCCTAGTTGAGTGTTCTTGTTCAAGAAGAACCAGAACACCCGACTAGGGTCCGTATTGGCCCCAAGTCCAAAAGACCTTGAAGGTTCGAGCCCCGACCTCGAGATGACAGGTTTTCGTTTTCTTCTTTGCTTCTCTTTCTCACTTGTTTCGTTCATTAGATTCATCCTCTACCCTTTTCTTATTTTTGTTAGAACCAAACATTCTTGTGTGGACTCTGGATTTTATTCTTTCTTTTATTTCGTTTGAATGATTCAAATTAACCAGTAGTAGTAAGTTATGTATGAAACGATTGTATGTCTTGTCGAATTACTATTGGTTCTAAGTGTTTCACTGATGTCGTGACTTTGAATGTGAATTCAGTGTTGTCTTTCAACGTATTTACAATGTTCCTTATTCGTATCTAGGTCTAATATGGAACTGTGCTAGTCTATTCCCTGAATCGTTATATCCTGCATCTTGTTGTAATGCTGTCTGACCTAGTTTGAATTCAATTGTTGATTGAGTTTGCTGAGTTAAATAATAATGTTTGGGGTCTGATATGAATTGAACTGGAGTTCACATTCAGCCTGAATTCATTTAGTTGTTAGGGTTCCCCCATAAGAGAATTGGTTATAGCTGATAGTTTTGGGCCAGATTCAAGAGGCTAAGGTAGGATAGTAGTTGCAGAGACTTTAGGGTTAATTTGGGAATTAAAAACATTGGAGAATTGTTTAATTAGAGTGCTCTGTTTGGCTATGCATTAAAGTACAATTAAAACATGGTAGTGAGATACAAGACATAGTGGAAGGGGAGATAGTTAAAAAGAGACCCATGCTTGATTGAATTAAAAAAGAGTTAAACACACACTAATGGGGGACAGCAGAGAATAGCATGGGAATTTTAATTAAGAATTGAAAGGGATGGGCAGGGGTTTAGCTTTGTATTTCTGCACCACTAGGAGTTAAAATTTGAAACATATATAAATAGA
Organism: Nicotiana noctiflora; assembly: GCA_032618575.1. NCBI lineage: Eukaryota > Viridiplantae > Streptophyta > Magnoliopsida > Solanales > Solanaceae > Nicotiana > Nicotiana noctiflora. The sequence continues at coordinate 5,675 of JASVEL010001230.1, read as the reverse complement.
AGGATGGGCAATGAGGGAAAAAAAGAACTTTTTGAAAATCCAGACAAAGAAAAATTAACTAGTCTTGGACCTGGACAAAAGCTAACTACAGAGAGATAGTAAAAGATACAGGCTGGGTTTTTACACAAAGGGTTTAGCTAGTTGAAGAGGGGCTCTGTTTCAGCTTTCTAAGAACAGAGCAGGATTTGTTTCTGTTGTTTCTTTTGGTTCCTGATTCACTGTGCATTCAGCCAGTGTTTATTTTGTTGCTGTTGGGTTTCAAGTTGTTTTGGGGGTTACTAGTTGTTTACCTACATTGTTCTCATCAAGTATCCTAGGTGTCTGCTTGGGTTTTGAATCTGTTTGTTGGGTTTTCTACTACTGCTGATTGCTGTGTCACTACTGCTGTAGTTGCTACTGCCATACTGACTTTTCCCTCATCTTGCTTCCCTATACCAGGTACCTCTTTGATTTCTTATGAACTCCGAAGGATCATGCAACTCTGGTTTGAAGAATAAATGACATAGTATTAACGGTCGTTTGAATTTATGATACCTCTATTCTTGGTTTAAGTTTAAAGCAGTCGAACATTTGAAGTTTGTATAAATTGAATTGTTAAAGTTTGAGTTATCTGAATTTGTTCCATCATTTTAGGATTAGGGTAGCTTAATGCCAGCCTATATGTAATTAGACTGGGAATGTGTAAAAGGACTGGAGTTATCTTGAATTAGCTGAGTTGTTAACGGTTAGGCCTCGAATATATGCGAGTTTCTTTTTTACTTTGAGTATTAGTTGCAACTAGTCTCGTGTTAGGTTAATAGAATAATGGTGATTACGGATCATGAAATATAGTGTAGTTAACACATTTCCAGTTAGACGTAAAAAAAAAAAACTAGTTTCAAATAGTTTACAGGTTCAAATAATTCAAATGGAAATCAAATGTTAGTTCAATGTATATAGTTCTAAATTCTCGAGGTCGCTTGAATAAATAACATCATCTTAAATAGCAACTCGAATAATATTAGTAATTAATGTTAAGGATGAACGTTAGCATGAAGTTCAGAAATGGCTTTTGTATTACACGTAGTTGACTTCAACGGTTCAATTTATCTAATACTGGTAGTTTAAGTTAATTAAAGAATGGTTAGTTGCTCTAATATTATCATCAAACTCGCATGCTGTTTATAATTTTAGTTTTAGTATTATTCGCTCGTAGAATAAGGCATAAAACAATCTCCCTTATGCAAGCTCGAGGGCGACTTCCGTTCGCATTGATCTAATAGCTAAATAAGAGGCCCAGGCTCATGAACATGTAACAAAGAATTAGGATTTCTTCTCGTTTACTTTAGAAACAAACTTACTAGAAAATAATAGTCACCTTTAGGATGACCTTTAAAGACAAAATGAGGCACCCCATGCCAACTAAAACTCATAAATTGTGTGGCCCTCTTTAAATGTTCATATTAAAATACTTAGACGCCGGGACATGCCGTTTAGCAAATTTTCACGGCCTCTCGCAAAGTTATCAACACGTTAGATGCTTTATGCGCGCTTTTAATAATTTTACCTTCCTAAACTCGAGTGCACATTTATGTGACTCAGATCCAAATCTCAACGGAGTCGAAATGTGTTGACAACCACGGGTGCACTGGTGCGACGCGGTTCGAGATACATTTTCACGACGTTGCAATTCTTTGTTAAAATAATCATAATAATAATAAATCTTGTAACAATAATAATAATCAAAAGTGGTTGAAAGTTAAAATTTGCACAGAGGTTAAAGCACATTATAAAATCAGAAAAAAGAGGCCAAATACGACGATTGAGCGACCGTGCTAAAACCACGGAACCCGAGAATGCCTAACACCTTCTCCCGGGTTAACAGAATTCCTTATCCGGATTTCTGGTTCGCGGACCGTAATATAGAGTCAAACCTTTCCTCGGTTCGGGATCAAACCGGTGACTTGGGACACCACTATTTTTTCCAAGTGGCGACTCTGAATTAAATAAGTTGATCCCATTTCGATTGTCCTTTAATTGGAAAAACTCCTACGTGCTCCCGCGGGTGCGTAAAAAGGAGGCGTGATAGCTCTGGCGACTCTGCTGGGGATAATTACCTCTGAACTTCGGTTTAGGGTCTAAGAATTCGAGCTCAGTTAAATTGTTGTTTTGTCTATATCTGATTTTACTACATGTTTAATTAATGTGCTACATGTCTACCGCTTTGATACTAGTTGCACTGTATATACAAACTGTTATATGTTTACCGCTTTGATATTACGTGAACTGTATATAAAACTGTGCCGCAAACCCTTCACTCCTCACCTTCGGGGATGTGCTCACTGGTTGAGACTCCTTATTCTGTTAGTGTCATACCCAAAATAATGAAGAGGATCAGAAAGTTTCTAAGCCGGATGGCCTTTTGGTTCCCGGAAAGGAGCTCCTTCCTCAGCCCGAGTTGTCCGCTTGGGTACACAGTCTAGATCATGCACCGAGGTTTTTAACTTAGAATAACATAACCGCATACCGGATCCCTAGTAGGAAACGCTTATTTGCATCACGTTGCATTTGACTTAGGGGACTCAACACAGGGGTTGGGTCCGTCTAGGACAGGCAACCTGAAATGAAAGACCATCCTGCTATGCCATGTTTGTTTCAAGCATTTATTCAAACTTGCATGCTGACCGGCTTTTAAATACCGAGGAGAAACAAAAAATAAAAGGAAACAGTGTGGGCAAATAGATATTTCCAGAAAAACAAAAATGTGTTTAACCAACAAAATCAATAGTTTGCTAATAAAAGACAACGGAAGGTTGACTTTGCCGACAATGGGTTTCTTAACAAAATGTGTTTTCTTTGTCGATCAATAAAGAAAAATGTGTTTCTTAACAAAATGTGTTTTCTTTGTCGGTCAATAAAAGAAAATAGTTTGTCTTGACGGACCGAACTACGCGAGTTTGATTCTCACCGGATGTGAGATACGTAGGCAACCCCCGTCGGGTCCAACTTGCCATTTTTCAAAAAATATACCAAAATCTGTAAATTTTGAAAAATCATTGCCAGCCAAAATGATCGTTTTCTTTAAATAAATGTGCAGGATGAGCACGATTCAAAATGAACCCTTTTCACTCATGACTAAAATCCCGGTACAAATACGGCTATGGTGGAATGATCTAGGCAAAGAAGGGCAGGATGAGGTTAAAAAGTATTTGAAGGGTCTCACATGTCTGCTTGAAATAAAACCTCGTGGGGACATCATAAGAGCCTTAGTCACATATTGGGACTCCGCGCACAATGTCTTTCACTTCTCGGACTTCGAGCTCACCCCAACTGTGGAGGAGATGACCGGATACATTGGAAACACTGATATACCATTGGGGCATCAATATCTAATCGCCCCCAGGGTTGTCGCCGTACACCGGTTTTTAGACTCACTGAAGACGGCCAGAACGGTACGTAACCCAGATCTAGCACAAGGGTTTTGTACTTTAAACTTCATCTATCAAAGGTACGGTCATGCGGGAGGTTTCAACGAGCCAGAAAACAAATTATGCAGCAAGGGTAATCGCCAGAAATGGGAGGAGCACAGACGAGTTGCTTTCATGATAGCCTTTTTAGGACTCGTGGTATTCCCGAGGAAAGACGGGAACATTGATATAAAGGTAGCCGGAGTCGTCAGTACTTTGCTTGACCAAAGCGAAAGTACTCTTGCTCCTATGATACTATCAGACATATATCGAGCCCTCACAATCTGCAAAGCCGGGGGAGATTTTTTCGAAGGCTGTAATTTACTGCTACAGATGTGGATGATCGAGCACCTGTGTCGCCGCACCCAATTCTTGAGATATGGGTTGGTTGAGAAAACTTGCATAAGCGAATTCTATGCAAGGATTGATAGGGTCGTCCTGCCTGAAGGAACATTGGCATGGAGGGCATACTTTCAGGCTCTCAACGCAAGTCAAATACAATGGATATTGGGTTGGTTACAGATAGACAGAATCGTGTACATGCCAGCGGCTAGGTCCCCCTTTCTCTTAATGGGACTTAAAAGCATTCAACCTTATGCGCCCCATCGGGTGTTGAGACAGCTCGGGAGGTGCCGGATAGTACCCAAAGAAGAAGACCTGAGTACCCAGGTTATTGAAATTGGTCCCGATGGCCAATTCCCGGAAGCGAGGGTCCGCCAAATCTGGAGCAAATGTCAATATCTAGAGGCAAACACTTGTGTGCGGGATCGAGCTAGAGGAGAGGTTGTACCCGGATATCTAACTTGGTACAAAGGAGAAACATCGGGTGAAAGGCCAGCCAAAAGACCTCACCTCAGGGAATTTGCTGAAGCGTCCCAAGACCAATGGGACTGGTTGGCTAAGGAAGAGGTTTACAGAACAAGGATCGGCAAGATAGAGCAACGGGTCCAAGATCTCCAATTTGAAAAAGATATGCTAGCCGCCGCCGACGAAGGAGATAAAAAGAAGTTGGCACAGGAAAATGACTTTTTGAGGGCTCAAATTCAGTAAATGAAAAGGGATGCTGACAGACAATTGAGGAGTCGAGCAGACGAAAAATTGATAAAGGATTTGAGAAGCCAAGTTGCCGATGTCCAAAGGGAATTGGAAGAGTCGAAGGCCCAAACAATGAGGGTCCGAGCTAGTTGGAGAAAGGAGGCTCATCAACATGCACTTCACCTGCAACGGATAGAAGAAGATTACACTGAGATCATCACTAGTCTAAGGGAAGCAAATGTTATCCTCAGGGAGCGGGTTTTCAAGCAAGCCCGAGATGCCGGAACAGACCTCGACCGTTGTCACGATTTGATGGCCCGACTACAAGAACAAGTAGATAGGCTCCTAGACCAAGTCACCAACAATGCTCGAAGATTGGGGGCGAAAAACCAGCAGATAGAGCAGCTACTCAGAGAAAGGGACATGATCAAGGACAGAATTGGAGAAATAGGGCACTATGTCACTATGAAGTGTTTAGCTTGCGAACGGATGCCCCGCCCTGCCCTTTTTGCTTCGATTATGGGCTATGTTCATCAGATCATGAGGGATTTAAGGGGACTGCACAAGGACCTCACACCAAGGCCCGCGGCAAGGCCGAATGATGCCTCGCGGGCTCCCAGGAATTTTAGAGCATTAGACTTCTGACTTAAAAATGTATTTCGAAATATCGAGTCAAGTTGGTTGGCATTTTATCTTTCATTTTTCGAGTCAAAGCATTCCTCTATTTTGTCGATTATTGTAAGCCATGTTTTGTAACTCTAAGGTTTATTTGATTTAAAAGGTACTGAATTTTGCCACAATCTTGTCACCAGAACTACGCTCGGTCTGATTCACGCGAGGACGTGATACGTAGGCAATCCACATAAGATTCGACCAAAAAAAAAAAAAAAAAAAAAAAAAAAAAAAAAAAAAAAAAGAAAGAAAGAAAAGGGTACGAAGGTTAATAACAATAAGGCTTGCAAGGATAAAAAAAAAAGGGGGGCTGGAATGACGCATGTTAAGAGTATATGTAGAAAGGGTTATTTGGTTAGGTGCATTGCATCCAACGTGCTATAACATATCTGTCAAACTCGGTAAACTAACAAGTTTGTTGCATTTCCAGAAGAGTTTAGCAGTTGGTTTGACAGAATATACTGGCCAGCCATCATTACCGTACTAGATCCAAAGGACCGATTACAGTAAGCATGTCTAGTT